>PVKS010049020.1:0-12158 GCA_004027875.1 Aplodontia rufa | reverse complement strand
GCCAGTTTTGTTTTGTCATGGAAAGTTTTTATTTCTCCATCAAATTTGAAGCTGAGCTTTGCTGGGTATAGAATTCTAGGCTGCATGTTGTGGTCATTTAGATGTTGAAAGATATTATTCCAAGACCTTCTTGCTTCCAGTGTCTGGGTTGAGAAGTCACATACAATTCTTATTGGCTTGCCTCTGAATGTGATTTGGCATTTTTCCCTTGCTGCTTTTAATATAGTTTCTTTGGTATCTCTGTTGTACATTTTGAATATGATGTGTCTAGGTGAGTTTCTCTTTTGATTAGGCCTATTGAATGTCCTATAAGTTTCCTGGATGAGCATGTCAGATTATACTTTTACGTGGGAAAAATTTTCTTTCGCGATCTCTTTGAGACTATTCCTCATACCATTGGTGTGTGTCTCAATTTCTTCCTGTATTCCAATTATTTTCAGATTGTTTCTCTTCATTTCATCCCAGACATTCTTGAAATACTGGTCATGGTCATTCAATTTTTTTTCCTTTTTGATGTCTGTGAGCTCTAGCTTGATCAACCTGTCTTCATTTTCGATGGTTCTTTCTTCATTGGCAGAGGTTCTATTTTCTACTGAAGTTATTCTATTATTAAATTTGCATGGTCCCTTTCATGTCATTGACTACAGATTTGAGGTCTGTAACTTCCTTCTTGAGAGAATCTATTACTGTAATAATCGAGTCTTTCAAATCTTGGATTTTCTCCGTTATTCCCTTCATTATCTCTCCTTAAAGTCGATGATCCTTTTTGTTGTCAGCTCATTGATATATTGTTCTAGATTTTCATCCCAGTCCCTGGCCATAGCCCCCTTATCAGGGGAGTTTTGGGATTGTTGTGAACCTTTTCAAGTTTTATTTCTCATGTTTGAAGAAATTCTTCTCTCTTATTTACCAGGTGAAACTTTTGTGGGAGCACTACAGGTTCTGTGGTTCTTTTTCCTGTCTTCTGCCTTAAGGACTAAGCTGTTGGGTTGGGAGATCTGTCCCAACCCTTATTTGAAATGGGGTTTTGTCAGGAGAGTTGATTTCAAAAGACAACCCCTTTTACTCTGAATTATTTGTTACCCTTACAGAATTCCAACACCTCATGCGCTAGTAGCAAATTAACAATGTGTACAACCAAAGCTTACAATAAACAGTAGTAAATTAGTTATTTAGCATCCACTATAATGGACTATCAAATTCGGCCTATGCAATTAGTGTAAGTAATAATCTATACTTTTGGTGATACTAGATTATTACTATTACATATGACAGAATTTAGGAACAAATACATGTTACTCAGATTAACAATTACCGCAGTAATATTTACAAAGTGTTAATAATGGGGGGGTTAAAGTGAGTTAACTAATTTGGAGTCTATTGATACTTCCAGGGTTTTCCTATTAAGTATTTTTTCCTCCCCCCTTTTTTTTCTTTTTTTCTTCTAGACTTCATTTTCTAGGTGTATACCAAGGCGATATCTGGTAGAGTTTACTGGTTCTCCAATATATAAAAACTCCAGCGGTTTTTACTTCTGTGTTACGCTAACATCAAAGAGCAGTTAACCCCTACTCTTCCCCCCCCTTTTTTAATTTTTAATTTTTTTCCCTTTTATTTTGTCTCTCTCCTGTTAGAGGGAAAATTAAATAGTAGTTCTTCTTAGGTTGGTAGCCTGTTTTTAAGATTTCTTTCTCTTTTCCTTTTTTTTCCTATTTAGCATATCTCTGACTCACTCTTACCCATCCATCCTAGCCCTGTTCCCATTCTTGAGAAGAAGGACTCTGGTGAGTGCATAAAGTAATTGAAATATTTTATGCCTGAAAAGCATAATTCTCAGGGAACACTTCTTCCCTTAAATTTTAGCAATAACCCAAATCTTGCCAATAACCCTTTTACCCTTCCTATATTAGGCCACAGCTATCCTAGCTTCCCCTCGGATCTGTACCTTCTTTTCTATTTCTTTCTTTGTAGGGTTTTTTAAATTAAACAATATTTTATAGTGGTAAGCACTAAAATATGGAAGAGCTTAATCAAGCAAAGAGAAATCATATGTGATCCTGTCATGTGGGAAAAAAAACTTTATAACTGTTTATTCTACCCAAAGAACAGTTTCTACAGGAAATAAAAACAAATTATTAAAAGAGACAATTTTATGCTGCTCAAAGAGAACCTTGGCAGTGCTTTTACTGAAACTTACACCCATCATATTTAACTCAATGTGTCAAAAATATGAGTCTCTTGCTTAATATAATGTTGGTTACTGAAGAAAACATCATATCTAGTTCCTATGGTCATCTTAAAATTAGGAACCCTCTCTTCCATCATTCAGAATTCTAAAACTGAGCTATTTTGTTCTACTTCAAAGTTAGAAGGTCAGAACTCAGGGACTTAAAAATACCGATCAGTAATGAAAACAAGGGCAGCCTCATTTTAAGTTACCAGCAGTGAATAAATTCCCAGAAAGTTGAAACACGCATGTATACTTGTGACCTTTAAATATATAACGAGTAAATAGTTTGGAAAAAAGTAATTCACATGGATCTCAAAATGTATTTTCTTTCAATCTGCAACAGATCAGCTTGTTTCTGTCAGGTCAAATTGTTAAAATTTTAACAAACTTGGCTGCTTGAAACTTCCAAAGCTAGAGCTGTCAAATCAAAATCCTAGCAAAAGACTGGAGTTTTCATGTAAGAACCTAAGATTATTGGCTCCTTTGTACTAAGCTAGGCCAGTAAAAGCTAAAAATTTAAACTTAAAAAAAATGATCCTGTATTTAGAAAACTATTCAGGATTTGGCAGACATGAACCGTTAAAGGGTCTGCTAAGACCTTTGCCCTCCCTGGGTGAACATCTAGTACATCAAATCCAAATGCAAGAATAAAGCCACACAGGCTGTCTATTCATATCAAGGAGGAGCTGCAGCAATGAGTTGTACTATTTCTTCACAAAGATAACCATGCAGGACATAGTGTGAGGAGCAAAGAATTTAGGGAACTAAGAATTTGGTGGAAGAAGCCATGTTATAGTAGAAATATGTTACATTTGGTTACTCCTCATGAAGGCATCAAGTAAAGGGGGATTAGAAAAATAGTATTAGGAAAAGATATCATTAAGTCTATTAAAGTCTTGTGGGAATGATTAATTACACTTGATCAATAAAATTATTTGGTCTGGCTATTGGTTGTTATTAACCCAATACAAAAAAAAATAGGAAAGAAAAGTTTTAGGGATGGTCTATTTGGAAACCAGCCTACATTACATGTGTATTGTTCTCCCTGTTGAGAACCAAAACTGAATCAGCACCAGAGACTTAGTAGCAACCAATCAACGAAATGACATTAACGTAAAATATCACAGGCCGAAGAAAACACAAGTTCAATATGAACTCCAATGTGAAAGTCCTGAGACTAGGTGTTGATGTACTCCTCAGCTCCATCTCACATGAGTGACTTTATCTAGAGAATGCTAAAGTTAGTGGTAGGGACATATTTATTTAGTATGATTAACATGGGGGTTGCATAGTACAAGATTATAGTACTCTGCAAGTGTTTATTTTGCTCTTGAGTCAGACATTATATTGAAGTTGGTTTTGGAATACAGAGAAGTTTATCAAAATGCTTCTAAAATTACAATTACAGCAACTGCAAAGAACTTTCACATTGAATACCTTAATAATATGTAAAACAACATCAAATTTTATTCAAAGTCTAAAAGAAATTTTTAAAAGAATGTATCTCAGCACTGATTTGCTCTCTTTGATTAAGCTAGAGAATACCAATTCTTCCTCAATAGCCAGGAAGCACAGCGTGGGAGATTCTGACCCAGCATGGCAGTGCACTTGGCTTGCACTTGTATTTCCATGCCTCTGCCACATAAGTACTTCCTAATTTAGAGACGCAGTAGCCCGCCACATTACATTTGAGACCCAAGAGCCAGAGTTGAAATATACAAGGGCCTCCAATCAGCTACAGGGACAGTTAGCATTTTTGCTTACCCAATGGTTCTCAACCACATTAGAGCCATCTGGAGAAGGTTTTCAGAATAAGAAACCCATGTAGGATGCCCAACCAATTAAATAAAACCTCTGTGGCTAGGACCCAGACAACAGTGTTTTTAGAGCTCCTTAGGCAATTCTGTTGTTCAACCAATATGGACAACTCTTGCCTTAGTCATATCCCAGAAATGAAACTTAACCCAAAGAACTGTAGGAAGCTTCACAAATCACAGGATTTATTATCACTATTACCCAGGGCTATCCATTATTATACTTAAGTCCAAAATTGACCTATATATTGGGTCAGATGGGGAAATCAGCTAAATAAAACAGTCTTTGATGGAAATTTAGTTTTCTGTCAGCTCTACCACTTGAGGAATTTTGGCCCAACTTCAAATGAAAGCAGAAGTTTTTTGTTGTTTTTCTAACTGAATCATAGTGTTCACGATGTACAGCCTGACAGTACTTAAGGACAATTGAATGACTTTAGAGATTCTTTTCTACTTAAAAGTACAATGTTGACATTTATTTCATTCATTTCCAGGACAGGGTTCTGGAAGCTAGACTTGATTCTTGCCTTAAACAATATGTGGGATTTGGACAACAACTCAAAATTATCTAGATTTTAATTTTGTTGACTAAAACAAGTTTGGGCTGAATGATTTCAAAGATCTTTCCCATCTCGTAATGTTCTGATTCAATAATATATAGCTTTTCCCCCTTGTCCATGGTGCTTTCAGCAAAATATCTTAGATTCATATGGTGATACCACTTATTTTCACATCTGAATGGGAAAGAGTTTGCCTTATAATTTGATTGTTTTGCATGATAAACAACAAATACCAAAAGTACTAAACTTTTGACAAAGGACAGCACAAACTTTAACCATCATTCATACATGAAGTATAAAGAAGCATCTCCATTAGAAACAAAGAAATTATCTACTTTTTAATATAAACACCACTTTTCTATAATAATAATTGTCTTAGGAGGCACTTATTTAAGGTAAACTGTTGGCCCTGGAGGCAAGGAAGTGATAAGGAAAAGACTTCTATTTTTTCATCTCAGCCAAATGGTAAATAAGTCACAAATGAAAAAACTTTGGCACTAGTAATTCCCAAAAGCATATTTAGGCAGAGACTTCAATAAGTCTGAAATCAGCACTTAATTTTTCATTTTCTCTTTTCTGGGATCCTTTAATGGAACAGTTTCAATTCTAAATTTAAGATATGCTGTCAAAAGCTGATTAAAAAAATATGGTACATGAATAAGATGTTTAGGTAGGTTTAAAATAAAAAGCTGGATATGAGTGCTACTTCAAAAGAAACTGTCTTTCACACCATACTTTTTATCCTTTTAATATAAGGTATTCATTTTTATTTTTTGACTTTGGATCAATCTGATGCCTAAAAATATCTAATTTTCAGTGTTGACTCAATGGTTTGAGAGGTGTAGGTCAAAGTTTGGGATTTCATAAACTACATTTCAAATGGAAATAGTTTACATAGTTTTAACAATCTCTTTTCTGTTCCAATTTCCATTAATAATATTGGATTTAAAAGTTATGCTGCTTTTTGTTTTCATATCCTCAAACATGGGTGATTTTACCATTTAGAAATTCAAAGAAATATTGAAATGATATGTATTTTCTTACCAATATTTTACTGAAATTTTAGTTACCCTCTTCCCAATACTTTTTTGGGCTCAAAGTAGATCAATGATATAAGTAATTCTTTCATATGCATATCTTATGATACGAAATGAAAACATTCCTACTCTAATTTGTTCCTACTGCAGATTACTGACCAGCATTAAAACTAGATGAAGTGGAATCAGATCTCCAATCTCAGATGTGGTCAGTGTTAAAAGGTAAGTTTTAACCATCCTCATCTAGTTTCAATCCTTTTGAACCTGGTTTGCTAAAGGGATAATCTAGATTGAATTAATTTACATTGGAATGAACCACTTTCAGAAATCTTTTCTTGGTCTTCAGTTTGTTCAATGCACGCCTGAAGAATGAAATGTACATGGAATAAATTGTCTGCAAGAAAGTTATGCTGCTTTGAAAGTACAGATGACAAGAGGAGGAGGAGGAGGAGTTCATTAATGTTAGTGTTTTGCAAAGAGGCTCTGCAAGAGGTGACTAGAATTCTGGCTCCGAAAGTCAAGACAGGAAGATGCCCAGTTTGTGACTGGGTCAGGAGAAGATGAATTTGAAAAGAATACAAGAGGTGGGAGAAAATACATTGGTGACATTTCGTTGGTAAACACTGAGCATCCACACAAATGTTCTATTAGCAAACTACCTTGGGGTGGGGGTGGGACTGTGCCAGGCTTCTAAAGAAGTGAGTTAAACTAAACAGTGTCCCTCTGAAATTACACGATCAGGAACCCAGGGTTCTAAACAGTAATTCTGAGGATGTTGAACAGTCAAATTCCCCCTCTACTAAATGTGCTGTCTTGTTTGAGATCAATAATATCCTATAGCCAGGCATGGTGGCACACAACTATAATCCCAGTGCCTCAGGTAGTTTAAAACCAGCCTCAGCAACTTAACAAGGCCCTATGCAACTTAATGAGACCATGTTCAAAATTTAAAACATTTAAGAAATGGCTACTCCCCACCTCCACAGATGAGTGGAGGCAATTGACCCTTAGTTCTCTGGGTTAAGCTGATTTTACTCAGCATGATCTCTTCCATAGCCATCCATTTACCTTCAAAGGCTGCAATATCATTGTTTCTAATTGCTGTGTAAAATTCCATGGTATAAATGTACCACAGTTTTTGGATCCATTCTTCCTGTGAGGGACACCGGGGTTGTTTCCATAGCCTAGCAATAGTAAATTGTGCTGCTATGTCCTGGGGGTAATTGCAATATCCAGAATATATACACATTTTATATTATTTTGTTAAAAACTTGTATAGTTGTTCAAAATTAAAAAAATAAAAAGAAAGGGCTAGTGCTTGGACTCAATGGTTAAGCACCCCTGGGTTCAATTGCTGGTACCAAAAATGAATGAAAAATAATATCCTGTAAAAGGATTGAACTGTATCTTGTTGGTCAGCCCATTAATGAAACTTGCTATGGAGTTAAAAATAAACTAATAATGTCACTCACCTAAATGCTCAGGAATCATAGACAATATGGTTTCTCAAGCACATATGCTTGATCTAGAAACATCTCAAATCCATGTCAACCTAGCTCAGAAAAATGAGTCATAATGTAGGAAGATGCCAGTGGTCATGGTAGTACAGGTGGCCCCTTGTTCTATGTTGAGTTCCACAGCTCTTTAGGGAAGTTATGCCAGGCAAGGTTGTCATGCAGCCTGTGTGGTGACACCATCATGCCTACTGTCTTCTCAGCTTCCAAAGGTCTACCAATTCTGAGGCTTCCATTAGAACTGTGACCTCAAAACTAGCTTAATCCACATAGGACTATTTTTTTTTACATAAATTCATCTTAGAATAATACCCTATTAAATGAAGAATGGATCCAAGAAGACATGAAAGAAGAAATCCACAAATTCTTGGAAGAGAATCATCTTAGGTTTGAAATGTTTAACAGAAAAAATTAACTTTAGCTAATCCTTTAATAGATAATTCTAGGTTTGCTGATGTTCTTGCTATTGTTCTTTAATTAATAGCTACACTTGAAGAAGTTCTATTATATTGTTGAAATCTTAACTCTAGGATGAAATGAATAAGACCAGAATAGTCATGACATAATTTTACAAATGGTCTCTTTGCTGGCCTTGTCCTACTAACTGCATCTGATGAGGCCTTCCTTGACTGCCTATCACAGTTTCCCAGATTTCAAGACCTTTCTGAACCACAAGTATTCTTGTGTATCAGTTTTAATATATTTACCATCTGTTGCCTGTTTAGAGAATGCATGCATATGGTAATACTTATATACAACATGCAGCTGGTTTACCACAACAGATTTAGTCAAATGGGAATCAAGTCAAGGTGAAATTTTATTCAAAAACATTTATTCAATTCAAATCATGTTTATGACATAATCACTGCAGGTTGATCAAATAAAATGAAGTCAAGCTAGTCCAAGTAAGAAAAATCTTGTTCATTATTTACATCTGTGATATCAATTTCATTTAAGAAAAGTATGCAATTATTTGGAAAAGTGAAGTAAAACCTTGGTAAAATTATTCATAGATTTTGAGAGCCAAACTAGTCGGATCATTTGCATTAAGGAGTAGATAAGGAGAGAAAAACCAGATCTTCAAGAACTTCATCTATTGAAATTAAATAAAAATTAAAATTTTGTAATGTGAATTGGTATTGGCACAGAAGTAATTTAAACCAGCTTTATAAATTGGGAAGATATGTGTGGAATGTTTTCTCTTTTCAAAATGGGAATAAGTTCAATGAGTAAAATTTAGGGACTTTTGCTAAGCTTAAGTTTCATTTCAATCTTTGCCTTTTCCCAAATATGGTACAAAGAAATGCAAATATTTAAAAATGTGTTAAAATAAAAAAATATACCAATTGTTATGTTTGGAGAGGTGCAAATTGTCAAGGTCAACTTTGCCTGACTGGAAATAATGGGTGAGGCCATTTATAGGGGAAATACAGGAGGGACTTCCATGGCCCAGACCTCAGGGCTCCACTCCCCTGGACATCTATCTGGGAAGCTCGAAGGCCAGGAATCACAGCCAACAGATTCCCAGGCCAGGAGGAAGAATCCAGCTTGAAGCTCAGGGACTGTCCACAGCAGCCCCAGCTAACCCCTTTCTTTTGTCCTCATTTATCATATTCTCTTAGTTATTTGTTTATTCTATTTTATGATTATTTAGTTTACTCTTCTAAGATTTGCTTTCTAAATCTAAGATATTCTTTAATCCTCCAGTTTCCATGTTGCATTATCAATTTTTATCATCTTTAATTCTTAGTTTTTATTTTACCATTTTATAGTGCTTATTTTATGCCACTTTATCTTACTGTTTTATTATCTTGGTTATATTTATCATCTACTTTTAAGATGTCATTTTTGTTTGAATGTTATCCAATTTTACAAATGGTATGCAGAAATATTGCTAAAAGAAAGTTTCTGGGAGGTCAGTCTAGGCCCTGAGTAAAAGGAATTGAAACACATTTTTTTCCTCCGAAGGTTTTAAAACATTTCTTACAGATTGCTACACTTGATCCCCAAATTCCCTCTAGATAAATTATTTGGTTGTAAAAATCAGTCTGAAAGGGTCTGACAACTATCAGATGCCTTTATGCTCATAATTCTAATCAACCTGCAAGATAAAAATACACCCTTAGCATAAAGGTAATGTTCTGCTTTAGAAAGGACACTCAACAGCTGGATGACAGCAGTCATCTTCTCGTTAGTCAGTCGATCTGTTAAATAACACTGGAAAAAACTCAGTGATTTCTCATCTATAAAACTGTTGGATTCTAAGACCATTCTGGGAATAAACCAGTATACTAGAAGACAGAAGATTACAGTTACCAGGATCATAAGGAAGAAACCAGTCAGTTCAAAGAGAAACTGGCTCATCCTTTTCTGTCATTATAATAGAAGTAACTTTATTCTTTCTTTAAAAAAATTATCTTTCTACTTAAGTAACATGATTTAGAAAATCTGAACATCATGAAGTTCAAAAAAATGTAAAAATTCACCTGATAATCCACTACCCTAAAATAATCACCATTAACATCTTATTGCTCATCTTTTCATGCCCTCCTCGTGCAGAGTATCCATAGACATGTCATTTTAGGGAAATAGAATATCCTTCACGCTTTTAAAAAAAATATGTTCTGTCATCTTACCATTTTTCCCCTTGTTTTTTGCTTCCTTACCCTTCTTATTTCCTTCCAGTTTCCCAACTTCTGCACATATCATTCCTGACAATTAACCTATGTTAATAAACTAGTTGATAAACTTCCATTTTTATACATATACTCAAACATGTACAGGTACACATGCACACGCGCACACAGCACCTATGCATGTATCAGTTAAGGAAAGGATAGGTTGTGCTGCTGTTTAAAATAAGACCACAAAGTATAACTATTATTTATACAATGATGATGCATTTCCATTTTAGGTGAGTTGCATTTTTGCTCAAATTACTTTTACCCCAACATGATGCTGATGCACAGGTTATTGCAGTTGTGGAGGCAGAGGAAGAACAAGGTGACATTGCTGCATTTGGACCCAGGAGAGGATAACCTGCTCTAATGCATACTCCTGGCAAGCCACTGAACTGAACGTTCTCTGAAAGTGTGCATCCCAGTGGGGAAAGCAGACTAATTGTCCAAAGCAGCATGCCTACTTTGAATTTACTGTAGTCTAGACTAGGTTGAAGGCTGTTGGGATCCTAGAATTCCCATCCACTTGCGCTTTCTGAGGGCCTCTTACCTGAGTTTGTCTCTGTGAGGGTAGACAAGCCCATGCGGCAGGTACCCCTTAAGCACAGAGATTGCCACAGATTGGCTCCCTACAGCTTTGTGAATAGAGCTTGAAAATGAGGAATAGGATTTGACAAAAATGAACACAAGCCCCTCATGCAATTGTACAGATGTAAAGTGGGGATATTTTTTTTTAAATTTATTTTTATTAGTGTATTATAGTTTTACATAATGATGGGATTAGTTGTCACATATTCCTAAATGCACACAATTCAGCAATACAATTTGTTCGATACCCCCCCACATTCCTCTGCCTCCCTCCTCCCATCCCTTGATCCCTTGCCTTTCTTCATGCGTTCTATATTGTTCCTAAAAAACCCAAATACACTGACTTAATTCTTATACCTATGAAGAACATTTATATATATATATGGCTCTAGTATATACAGTGACATTTATAACTGCTTGGAATGTACCTTGCTTTATCTTAGTTCCAACATTTCCTCTTCTCCTCCCTTTCTATCATCCCTTGTTATTCTTCAAAATATTTGACAATGGGATTAAACATTTACATTTTTGTACAGGTATGCAGCATAGCTTGTTCAAATATCTTATGAAGTATAAAGTGGGGATATTAATTTATTTTTATATATAAAGTTTTTACTAGTGCATTATAGTTGTATGTAATGAAGGGATTTGCTTTTACACAAGCATATATAAACACTATAAGTATATATAGGCCCAACTCCCTCCCCAGTACTTTACTCCCCTTCTCTCTCTCCCTGGTCCCTTTCTTCTAATGATCTCTCTTTGGTTATATGTTTTTTACTCTTCCTTTTTTTTTTTTTTTAATGATAGAAGGACAGTGAGAGAGAGAGAGAGAGAATCAATTTTTATTGAGTTTTTCACATGGCTTTAGTTGCTCTGACACTTAGTTGTGTATGTGGGGGATGGGGTTTGAACCCATGTATTTGCGCATGCTGGGCAAATGCCTTAACCACTGAGCCACTGCTGCAGTCCCGACTTTTCCAATCCTGAATGGTTTCATGGGAATTATGTACTATCTCAGAGATGCAAAGTAAAATATACAGTATTTATTATATCTCCCCTATTCCTTTCTCCTTGTTCCTCCAGCCTCCCTCTCCTCTCCCATTCTCTTCCCTTTACTCTATTAGGATTCTTTTTGTTCATCAGTTAATGTGTATTTAAAAAATGTTTATGAATACTGTCATTTCCTCATTCTTTATTTTACTCTAGTTTCCAATATGAGGGAAAATATTCAACAGTTGAATTTCTGTATTTGGCTAATTTCACTTTACATGATTTTCTGCATTTACTTCCGTTTACCAGCAAAAGCCATAATTTCATTCATAAATATATATGTGTATATATATACATATATATGTATATACATATATATATACAGATATATACACAGATATATATAGAGAATATATATATACAGAATATAGGTGTATATAGAATACAGTATAAACAGAATACAGATATATATGCAGATATAGATAGATATACAGATATAGATGTGCAGATAGATATAGATAAACAGATAGAGATATACAGATATAGATATACAGATAGATATAGATATATACAGATACACACAGATACATATATACATAGATACACACACAAGTATACAGATAGAGATGTATATATATACATGTATATATATATATATACATGCATGTGTATATATAAGTATATATAGAGAGGTATATATATAGAGAAAAAATATATATGGATATACAGGTATATATATAGATA
>PVKS010049019.1:0-12158 GCA_004027875.1 Aplodontia rufa | reverse complement strand
AATGGATGGCCATGGAAGAAATTATGCTGAGTGAAATCAGCATAACCCAGAAAACCAAGGATAGAATGTCTTCACTCATCTGTGGAGGCTGGAACTAGGCCCTGGCCATTAAGAGAAGTGGTCTAATATCAGGTGTTAAATCCAGATATCATGTAATATTACACAACCTAATACTTTTTTTAGAGAAGTTTTGGGAAGGAGAAGGGAGGGATAAGGGTAGGTAATTGGGGGGCACTCTTGGGGGTAAATCCAATTTTCAGAATAAATATACATTATATATTATTTTGTTAAAATTTTATGATTGTTCAACAAATAAATTTCGGAATATAAAAAGAATACAAACAATAATAAATGTTGGAGTGGATGTGGAGAAAAAGGAACACTTTTACCCTGCTAGCAAAATTGTAATTTGTACAACCACTATGGAAATCATTATGGAGGTGCCTCAAAAGTCTAGGCATGGAACCACCATATGACCCAGCTATTTCCCTCCTTGATACTTATCCTAAATCATTAAAGTTAGCAAAATACTGTAGTATTACATGCATACCTATGTCTATAGTAGCACAATTCATAATAGTCAAACTATGGAACCAACCTAGGTGTCCACCAATAGATGCATGTATAGAGAATATGTGGTATAAATACACAAGGAAGTTTCACTCAGACATAAAGAAGAATGAAATTATGTCATTTGCAAGAAAATGGATGGAACTTGAGAATATTATGTTAACCAAGATAAGCCAAACTCAGAAAGTTAAGAGTTGTATGTTTTCTCTCATATGTGCAAGTTCTAAAGGAAAAAGGAAAAGAATAGTTGAAGAGAATCCTATGGAAAATTGAAGGGAGATCAGTAGAGTAGAGGAAAGGGGCCAATTAGAGGGGGAAGATGAGGGAAAAATGAAATTCTAGGTGACAGTATTGGCCAAATTATATTGTGTGCATATATGACTATGTAACATTCCCCCCATTATGCACAACTATGATTCATAATAAAATGTAGAAAATATAAAATGAAATGAAATGTCTTTTACTGAAACAAGAAAAAGAATACCTAGCCAAAAAATGCCATTTTAAAAGAGAACACCTTTTCTCTGGCCATCGATCTTAAATTATTGTAAAGTTGTTTCAGAAAACTGGGGAGACAGGTAGGGAAGCCTTGGTATGGACTGGTGCATTCCAGAAGTTATCTCCCCCAGTCTGTGATCTATTTCACAAATATCTTGGTATTTAACAAATCCTGATTGTTGCTGGACCTCTACTCTGCCTTTGTATAACTCTTGAACTATGTAGGACTTATTTCTAAAGTTTTACCATGAGTTTCTTAAGGAAAAGGGACCTGTGATATAGTTGTCAATGTTTCCTAGTCTCCATTAGAAAATATTTTTTTAGATGAAAACCTGGCTGAGGTTGAATATCAAAGTGATAGGAGATCTTCAAGTCAGGGTACCTGCTCCTGAATAACTGAATAGAGACTGGCTGGCATGGAGGCTGCCTTATCCTATAAAAGAGATCAAGTGATAACGCTGAGTTGTGGGCATCAAATAAAGGGTTTTCAGTGTTTAAGAAAGTCATGAGAAATTAGGGGGCAGTTCAGACCACAGCTGACAAGATGATAAAGTGTTTAGAAAAGCAAGGATAGAAAGAAGTGGGGGGCAATAATAGGACCATTTAAACATGAGAGAATTTACTTGGATCACTTATGACAAGCAGTTGATTTTCGAATGTTATCAGGGTGATTATACAGCACAGATCTTCTCAACTTTTCTCAAGACAATCTTGGCATAAGATCCCACAAGGGTAAACAATCAAGTGATGTTGTTTAAGACTAGATTTCTGTCCTAAGGTTCATTTTACTTAGCTATTTTGCTGTGGTGACTAAAAGACCTGACAAGAACAATTTTAGGAGGAAAAGATTATTTTGAGAGTTCACGGTTTTGGAGGTCTTAGTCCTTAGAAGGCTGGCTCCATTCCTCAGTGTTCAAGGTGAGGCTAAACATCATTACAGAAGAGTGTGGGGGATGGAAGCAGCTCAGGTGATGATTTGGACCCCAGAGAGAAACTCCACACAGGATACAAAATATATATCCTAAAGGCACGTCCCCAATGATCCACCTCCTCCAGCCACAGTCTGCCGTCAGCCCTCAGTTAATCACACACAAATATTTGGGGGACACCTTTCATCCAAACCATAACAGGTTCTGTCACTGTAAGTGGCTCCCTGCCACCAAGGACCAATGGGATCAATTATTAGCACACTGTAACCTCTTCCTGCTTTGGAAAAGTCATATAACCATTATGAAATTGGTACGGAGGACAGGGCTATTGGAATTTTATATAATTAGCTATTGGATCAAAGCAATGAAAAAAAAGTTGGAAAAGAGGAGGAAATGATTGATTCTTGGATTTAAAAATACTGGATCAATTTGTCAAAGGATGCGCGTGTGTGTGTGTGTGTGTGTGTGTACATGTAAGGATCATGTTTCAAAAGTACAGTTTAAGTTTCACTATTTCAGAAAAACAAGTATTATAAACATCTCCAAGATCAAGTGAAGTTTTAGTTTTATGTATATTTATTTTATACTTGTTAGTTTCACGAGTGTTAAATTATGAATTATTTATTTTAACTAAAGACAGCACCTCTGACTGAAGATAATATAGGCTAATTGAAATATGCATTTACTATTGAATATGTGCAAAACTAAGTTTTACTCATCAGTTAGTGTAAGGAAAAAGCATTCTTCAGATAAGATGGATAACGATATAGGTGACCCTGAGAGTGTAAATGTCTGGGTACAAAAACAAAAGAAAGAAAATTCCAGGCAGTGTATGTCAGACTTTCAAGGCAGTGGAATTGGTGGGGTTCAAATCAAGGGCTCTAAACAGTAAAAGGGAACTCAGGTAAACATTCCTGGTCACAGATGGAACAAACAGGAAAGCTCCCTGAAAGAATGAATCCATACTATGGAGAAAGGGTGAAGTGGGAAAGGAAAGGACAGGCCTAGGCAGAGGGGTCTGCTAGTTGATGGACAGGGACGGGCTGTGAGTATATCCTCCTCAAGCCTTCTCCTCCCCCACCTTCAGAACCCTTTGTGACTCTTCAATGCTCTGTGATGCAGGCCTTGAACCATAGTGGAGCCCCTGCACCCTCAGAACTCAGTTGCCTTAGGCAGCTGTGTGATTCAGATGGAGGAGAATGTCCTCTCTTTTCTGAAGAGCATATTGAGCCATGGAAATTCCTGGTTCAATTTCCTGGTTTATTGACCCCAAACGCACCTTTTTGAGTGTGTTGGGGTATCTTCTTCTATACCTGTGCTATCAGGTACTGAAGTTGTTTCTAAGAACTTTCAAGAAAAATAAACACATCCAAAAGGTAAGAAAGCAGAGCAAACCCTCAAAGGAGAAACCTGTTTTGTTTTGTTGTTTGTTTTAAAGAGAGAATGAGAAAGAATCAATTTTATTTTATTTTTTCTTCTGGCCTTTGTTTCTCTGACAGTTGTATATGTGGTGCTGTGGTTTGAACCCAGGTCCCCATGCATGTCAGGCAAGCACTACATCCACTGAGCCACTGTTCCAACCTCAGAGATTGTTTTTGTGATTTATCATTTCCATTCTCACATTACTGTTTGGTTGACTCAGACATCTGAAGTGGGAAGTCTGAAGACAAGATAAGACTTCACACTTTAGGGGAAGAAGTTCAAGGAGGACTAGGGTTTCCAACTGAAGCCCACAGGTTTTCTTTTGGGGTATGGTGGAGTGTTCCAGGAGAAAATCCCAAGCCAGTGATTTTGAAGACCTTGATTGATTTGTTTAGAGTGGCTTCTCTGAAGAAGACAAGTCTTGACATTTGATCCTGAGACCCATTCCCACGTCAGATGTCCTTCACCAATCCTTTATGTTGTGATAATCTGGAGATCAGTGCTGACATCTGAGAGCCCCTGAGCAGAGCCTAGGGTCTCAGCTCTGTCCCCAAGACAGTGTCTTCTGGGAAAGCATAGTTGTGACTATTGGTTTCAAATTCTATGCCCTCTTGAGCAGAGGATTTCTAAGAACATCAAATGTGAATCTCAGAGACAAAATCTTTCTTTGAAATTGTCAAAGAAAGAAAATTAGAAAATATCTCATCACCTTTCAAAATTATTAAAAGGAATACATTTCTACTAATTAAAAATGAAGAGTTGTACAATTCTTGCATAATGAATGTCTGAACTTATTAAAGAGCAAAATAAATGAGTCCCAGCCACTTGTTCTTTTCTTTTTGTTTTCAGAATCAGGCCAGAGTTACAAAGAGGAGGAAAAGTGGACTATTTAAAGGTAAGGTTGTGCCTGTTTGACCTGAGCCCTAAAAGGGTGAACCTTCCTATCTTTTCCATGAGGTCCCAGCTCCATAACTTGAGGATGTCAGTTGCTAGGCATAGTCTCTCTCAGGAAACATTCTCAGAAGAGGTTCAGGGGAAGACAGTCAGGCCTTAATACTCCTCAGAGTCTCTGCTCTGTCCACGCTTGTGTGAAGTAATGATGGACCTGGGCAATGGTTGCTGCCCAGTAGGCAGCCATATGAGATGTCTAAGGACTCCTGGTTGCTATGGAGTAAGAATTTCTGTCTCCTGATGTGGTGTAAACTACTTTAAATTCCTGATTGGTCAGATTCATCTTTGAGTTAGCTACTGACTTCTGTGCTGCAGGTGATGTGTTTGAACATCATGTGGGATGATGAATGTGAGAGTACATTATAAATGAAACCACATACACATATGAACCTTCTTTTTTATTGATTTTTTAAATTTTTTTCAATTTTTATTTTTATTTTTGAACAACCATACAATTTTTAACAAAATAATATAAAATGTGTACAGATTCTGGATATTACAATTACCCCCAGGAGTGCCCCCCCCAATTACCCACCCTTATCCCTCCCTTCCTCTTCCCACAATATCTATCTCTAAAAAAGGATTATGTTGTATAGCATTACATCTTATCTGGATTTAACTGACATGTCCTTGTCTACAGAATCTTAGGGTTTTCCAATTCTAATTTCCTGATTCCCATAAAGGGACTCCTGAATGATACTTGTGTTTCTACCTTCACTACTTATAACCAACTGTCCTGGTTTTCCAGGTTGGAGAACTTGCCAGAGAGAAACAGAGGAGGGGAGGAAGCTGCTTTCCATTCTGCAAAGGTGATTTGTCAGTTCCTTAATTTACTGGTCCTTTTTCTCATATGTTCTATGCATTCCCCAGTTGGAGGGGTAGTCATAGCAACCGGATGAGAATGAAGGCCTAGGGAGGGGCTACAGAGTATGTTGTGAGGTCATGAATGCAAGGAATGTGAAGCAGGTAGTGGGCTTCAGGTGGCTCCCACCCCCAATACAACTGCATACCCCTCCTTAGCTTGAGCTGCTTTTGGTTACGCCTTTGTACTTTCTCTTCTACAGGCCCCTGGGCCAGCATAGTGATACCACCCACTTTCGGAAACTGTTATGTCCAGACCCCCTCTGTGAAGTGTGTAATAGAACAACTGCTAAGGTCAGTCGTCTGCTGTCTCGGGCATCCCTGGAAGATGCTTCTGACTCTGTCCCCGTGAGAGTTCCAGAACTTCTGTGAAAAAGTCATCACTTTTCCTGTCCCCTATTGCCTCAGCAGTCCCACCAACAGCTTCAATTGCAGCCTCTCTGCCTGAGTTATGTCTACCATTTCCCTCCAGTCTTTCACCTAACCAAGCCACCCCTTTCCTGACCTACTTTCACCGTTACCAATGGGTGACTCTCTGCCACCAGAGCCCGTTCCTCCCTTGAGTTCAAAACGTCCAGTGGATGGTTTCCAACCTCAACCACCTGACCCAACTCCTCCCTCACCACATGACAGCCAAGAAGCAAAATCTATTCTCGAACCTGCAGACCTTTTGTCTCCGGTGGATAGTCTTTGCAGGTCATCTATTAATGTCCCAACAACCAGAGGCATTTACAGTGCAAGACTTACAATGACAAAATTATTCAGACAACAGCCTCATGCTGAGAACTTGCCCCCATCTAAATTGGAGCACTCTGGTGATAAACAAGAGCTCCTTGACCTCCATTCTACTGAGGCCTCTTTTGGGGGAGACACTACAGCCAACTTTGTGAAGCTTGGAAGCCTCTCATTTCTCAGCCCCGATGTCCTGACATACGTAGAGAGACAAGTAAAAAGGAGGAGTGATTTACTGATCCAGAAATAAAAGGAAAAGAAAAAATCTTTTCCAAAAGAAATTAAGCCAGACTCTCAATTTAATTTTTCAGGGAAAATGTTACAGTCATTTTCTCATCAGGACGACTCACCTCTTTCCCTTCCTTTATGGAGTCACAAAGGTATATTAGAGGAGTTGCAGGGGCATCACCAGCTCCCATACCCTAAGACCTTTGAGGTTCAAAAATGTATCCAGTTCTTCTGGGTTCTTCCAAGACTGCATAGCAAGTCCTTGAACCCTACAGTACCTGTCCTAGGTGACAGTTTAACCTGTGTCAACTTCAATGCCATGTTCACCACAGTCCACAACCGAACTCTGTCCCAACATAAAAGTTCTCTCCCACCTCAGGCCCAGTTTCAATCCTCATCCCCAATCTTGTTTGTACACCCTACATGCCAGGTTAGCACCTGTGGAGAGTGTGTTAATAACTTACAGGATGAGGCACTGTCTCTCAAGCCAGTGCAATTTCAGAACATAGAATATAACATATTGCAGAAAGGACAGGAAAGTATGTGGGGTTTACCTCTGTCGTTAAAAAATCCAAGGATTTTATAGATTCTGGATATGAGACCCTTGTCTGAGGAATCATAGTCCATGATTCTCTCCATTTCTGTAGGAAACTTCTTGACTCTTTTGATTGTTTCCTTGGCAGTACAAAAGCTTTTTAGCTTTATGGCATCCCATTCACTGATTTTTGACTTTACTTCCTTCACTTTTGGAGACCTGTTGAGAAAGTCTTTGCCTACTCCCAAATGTTGAAGTGTTGGACCAATTTTGTCTTCTATCAGTTGCAATGTCGCTGGTTTAATACCAAGCTCCTTGATCCATTTTGATTTGATTCTTGTGCAAGAAGAAAGATATGGGTCTAATTTCAACTTTCTGCAAGTGGAAGACCAGTTTGTCCAGCACCATGTGGTACATTTATACCATGGAATATTACACAGCAATTAGAAACAATGATATTGCAGCCTTCGAAGGTAAATGGATGGCTATGGAAGAGATCATGATGAGTAAAATCAGCTTAACCCAGAGATCTAAGGGTCGACTGTCTCCACTCATCTATGGAGGTGGGGACTAGACCCTGGGCAATGAGAAAGTTGGCCTAGTAGCGTGACTTAAATCCAGATAAGAGTTAATGCTTTACAATCAAATACTTTTTTTAGAGTTATAGTGGGAAGGGGAAGGGAGGGGTAAGGGAGGGTAATTGGGGGGCACTCCTGGGGATAATTGCAATATCCAGAATATATACACATTTTATATTATTTTGTTAAAATCTTATAAGGTTGTTCAAAAAAATTTAAAGAAAAAAAAGAATGTGTGGGTGCAAATACATAGAAATACAAGGTAGGGCTGATTAATACCGATTGAAACTATTATTAGTCGTAATTGGCTTAAAGTGGAGAATGCGACGATTTTTTAAATATCATTTTGGGTTAAAGCACAAATATCTATGAACAGGGTAGTGAGGGCTCCGAGACATAGAATGAGGCTTTGGATTAATTTATTATGTTCAATTATGGGGTAAAATCGAATTAACAAGAAAATTCCAGCCAGAACTATAGTACTAGAGTGAAGGAGGGCAGATATGGGGGTTGGGCCTTCTATAGCTGCTGGGAGTCGAGGGTGAAGGCTAAATTGTGCTGATTTACCAGTAACTGCAAGAACAAGACCAAGAATGATGTTTATAAAGCATGTTTACAAAGCAAAATTCAAATAAAAATTGAAGTAACAATGAACATTGGTAGGTGACAAATACAGGAAGATTAGGAGGTTAAGAGGGTGAGACGATGGGGCTGGAGCGGTGACTTAGCAGTTTCGGCACTTACCTGGCAAGCACGAGGACTTGGGTTCAAACCCCATCACCATGTACACAACTAAGTGTTGGAGCAACTAAGGCCATGTGAAAAACTCAATAAAGTTGTTTCTCTCTAAAAAAATAAAATCCAAGGATAACTTTTGTCCTCCTGCATCCAGCATTTTATTGGTTAGCCAGCCCTTCAATCTTTGTGTTTGATCATCAATCCTTCCTGGAGATTTCCCCCCCAAAATGAGCTTCAGAAGAAACTAGAGCATCACCTTCAAAAGAGGCTTATCCAACATCATTGGGGTCTGCCCTGCAGAGTCCATGAGTCTCTGTCAAGAATGAATCCTCAAAGAAATATTCCTGAGACATTGGAGTCAAACAGCAGTTATGGACTTTCATGCATCACTTTGTATAAGAGTCAAGGCAGGAATCTTGAATTAAGCCAACCCAGAAGTTTCCATGAGAAGAACTCAGAAGTCCTTTCTGTAGAGAAGAAAGAGAAGACAGGATATAGTCCAGAGATTGACACAAAAGATCATCCATCTACCAACCCAAAGGCACCTCCAGACAGTGGTCTGGGCTCTAACTCACTGACAAACCTGAAAAATCATTTGGATAGAATTTTAGGAAAAAGTGCAAAGACCTTGCATGTGAGTTCAATTCAGAAAGATCTGAAAGATGCCCTGAAAGTACATTTGGGTAAGAAATATGGAGAAATCAGTGAGAGTCAGATGTCTTCAACTGTGCATAGATCTTGGCATTCTATGGATCAGATATTGAAGAGTCCCGAGAAATCCTCCAGTCAAATGAAAAACAGTGATTTGGCATTACTGGTGGATGAGGACAACCACCTCAATACCTCCCAGGACATTTCCTTCCTTGGTTACAGCAAAAAAATATGTTGAAACACCATATTAAACTATTTCATAAAAGAATGATATGTGGGCTTCCCCACAAGGATCAGGAATCAAGAGATACCTTCAACTCGAAAGGAACCCCATCCTGGTCCTCTCTCCATTCTAACTTACCCTGCTCATCCAGTCTTAATTCTTGGAAAGATTCTAAAATTGGGGTTTCCAAGCCCCTTCAAAGAAGCTCTAACACTGTTCATGAAGAAAAGTGGGCACAACAAATCCAGTTCCCATTCTAGGTGATCATCTCTCTGCTACATTACCTGTGTGTATGGCAAGCCAGGAGGCCCTAAGATGTTCATCATTTCATACAGACAATGAGCATACAGAGAATGTCAAGACAATTCAGGATGATAGATTATTTTCCCCTACAGTGACAAAGATAGACCAAAGCAGACTGTACTAGTCAATAGATGTGGCCCAAAACTGCCCATAAGGCAAGCTGGGGCCAGACCTAAATCGGGGAATAAGGAAGTGAGTCCCAGTGATAGCAAAGAAAAGCCTCAGAAAAACATGATTAAGGATTTAGAAGGTACTCCCTTGACTAACAAATCCAGGGAGATATTCAAAGCAAAGGAACTCTGTGATCTTCTATCACAGTCTAATAGCATGATAACTGAGGACTCAGAAAGTTCCTTAGAATCAGATATTCAAAAAAGTAAAGTGAGTACAATCTTGACCACTGCTAGGTCCCCACAAGGGAGGCCACTTCCTAAAGATTCTGAATCATTATATCTTAACAATCAATTGCTTAATGAGTTGAAATTTAAAATGGAGTGCAGGGAGCATAGCTCAGCTCCAGGCCCTTCTACTAACTTGTCCCTTACCTTAGATTACTTGACTTCCAAGATCTTACTGACTCACAACAAGAGAGAGTCTGGTGGGGACCCAACATCTTCCCAGGTGCTACAAGTCCATTTTGGCAACAGAGGGAGCAGCACACAGCAGGAGCAAGAAGAAACCTGGGTCCCTAAATATGACTTGAGCAAGTGCCAGGACAAGAATTTCCAACCAGCATCAATGAGAAAGTGCCCTCTGGCACCCAAAACATGTGAGCTTGGTTGAGGGGATGCAGGGTTGGGTACATGCCAACCTAGAAGGAGGTCCCACCAACCTAAAGATAATAGGACTTTCGAGGAGGCAATTGGGAGCAAGTCCTCCCCAGCCCAATCACAGAAGGAACAGCCTTCTCCTGAAAACCTCTTCAGAAACCAGATTAAACATCTTTTTCAAAGGATTTGTTCCAGTAAAGTGAAAGGACAAGAAAGTTCTGTGGAAAAGAGCAGCTCTTCATCATCTTCCATGCAGGACACAAACCTTGTTAAGAAGAGAGCAGCCTTCACCATGAATAGTGAAGCTCAGAAAATCATAACAGACGTTGGGAAGATCCTGGAAGAGAAACTAGCAGATAGGCATAGAGTGGAGGACACTTGCCTGCCAAAGGCCCTTTCTTCTCACATCAGGTCTGAGAAAATTCACCAGAAGGTAGGACTGTCTGTTGAGGCACAGCCCATCCAGTAACATCCCTTTAACTTCAAGGCTTCCTGTTCTAAGGTGTCAAATGCCAAGTCCTACAGCCAAGAAGTTGGTCTTCTTGGCCAGAATTATCCTTCAAGGAATATGAGATTGGTCAAAGACAGGGATAGACAGCCCCAGGAAGCTGTAACCCTACAGGACAAACCATTGTATCAGAGGCATCCCCCACTCATACCCCACAGGGAAACCATGCTGCAACCAGGCCCCAGCAGCAGGTGTGGAATTGGCCAGGTTGCTCCAGTTGCAACTAACTCTGCGAAAAGCACTATGCTGGGAAAGTTATCTAAAAAGAAAAGGCTTCTCCAGAATTTCCAGGGAGAAAATTTTGTTCCCCCCAAATAGTATATTCCTTGTTGAAAATATTGATTTTTCCCAATAAATTTTCTAATAAGACTATGTCTTCTGTGTACTGTGTTGGGGGCATTGATTTTAGGTAACCTACAGTTTGTACTTAGAGAAGGGAAGAGGTTAGTTCTGCTTTTACTGGCTGCCTCTTTAGACTTCTAAAAGGTGCACACTGAACCTCTCAGTGAAGAAGGCATATCATGCATCCACAAAACATCTTGACTTCCTTGATGAACTTTGAGGAGGTGGCACTGGTTTGTACCCTTTATCTTAGCCTTAATGGCATTATGTGGCAGTCCACATGTTCCCATTGCAGTGAGGAAGATCAATCTTCATACCTAAGGAGAAAGTCATGGAAAGGAAGAATTTTGAGAACAGATGGTTTAGTCATTCTTTTTTTAGAACCTTATTTAAGAGTGTTTGGGGGTGGGACTGGAATGGTGGCTCAGCGGTTATGCCTCTTTCCTGACAAGCTCAAGGACTTGGGTTCAAACCCAAGCACCATGTACATAACAAAGTGTTGGAGTGTAAAGTAAGTCACATGAAAAACTAGATAGAACTGATTCTCTCTCTCTCTCACTCTCTCTCTCTCTCTCTCTTTCTCTGTCTCTCTCTCTCCCTTTCTCTAAAAAATACATAAAGGGTGGTATGTACATCTACAACTAAAAAAATTTTAAAAAAAATAAAACGTTTGGGGGGTTTTCTGCAGTAGGTTCTGGGTTCATGGGAGATGATGTCTAGAAGCAGGATAAATGCTGCATAAACTCTTATAAACGAGTTATGTTAATGTATTTCAGAAATGTACTTTCAACTTGCCATTGTGAGTTCCCTAATGGAAAATCCTTAAGGGTACAGTTTCCCCTCCCTGGTAACTTTTTCAAGCCTCCTGGACTTGACATTTTTGTCAAGCTAAAGGTTAGCCAGCTCTCAGGGATACGAATATTGATCAGGCAGCACATCATGAACAACTACTCCCTTGAGCAGTTTAATCCTGTCAGCACTTCACTAAGTCCAATCAGGGTACTGCAGAGTTTACTGTGTTACTGGCAGGAGTACGGGGGGGGGGGGCTGTTTTTGAGCACTAAGAATTTGCGCAGTTGTTGTCAACCATGGCATCCCTCTCTTCTGGGAAAGTGACGCAGGTGTCAACATTCAAGATTTTACTCTTAGTGTGTATACAGTTCACTTTTCAGGATGGAGATGCCATCTTTGATTTTTCATTGGCTTTTTGAAGTCATGGTAGATCTCTGTCACATGCAGCTCCCAGTCTGTAGATAAGTCCTAGTCTATGCACCAGAGTTACAGATATTTGGGGATTCTTTACAGACGTGCACAAAATT
>PVKS010049018.1:0-12158 GCA_004027875.1 Aplodontia rufa | reverse complement strand
TCTCCCCAAACGCACCTGGAAATACTGGCGGGAAGTTGGAGAAATCCCGATCAGTCGCGGAGGTTCAGGGAAAGCCTTTTTTCTTCAGAATGCCATCTTGATCTCTCGAAGTTTTTCATCTTGATGCTATCCCATTTATTGATCATTTTATTTTAATTCTTGTGCTTTGGGAATTTTATTAAGAAAGCTAGTTCCTGAGTCAATGTGTCGGAGTGTTGAGTCTACATTTTCTTCTGGTAAGTGTAGGGTTCGTGGCCTAATACCTAAGTATTTGATCCACTTTGAGTTGACTTTTGTGCAGGATGAGAGATAGGGGTTAAATTTCATTCTAGTACATTTAGATTTCCAGTTTCCCCAGCACCAATTGATAAAGAGGATATCTTTTCTCCAACTTATGTTTTTGACCACTTTGTTGAGTAAGAGTTAACTGTATTTATGTGAGTTTGTCTCGGTGTCTTCTATACTATTCCATTGGTCTTCATTTCTGTTTTGGTGCCAGTACCATGCTGTTTTTGTTATTACAGCTCTGTAGTATAATTTGAAATCCAGTACTGTGATATCTCCTGCTTCACTTTTCTTGCTAAGCATTGCATTGGCTATTCTGAGACTATTATTTTGCCAAATGAGTTTTGTGATTCATTTTTCTAATTATTCGATTCATTTTTCTAATTATTGGATCTATACAGTGCTTTTAGTAGCATGGAGATTTTGATAATGTTAATTCTGACTATCCAGGAACATCCATCTTTTAAGGTCTTCTTCATTTTACTTTTTAGTGTTCCAGAATTTTCACTGTAGGCAACCTTCACCTCTTTTGTTGGACTGATCCCCAAATATTTTATTTTTTAACCTATTGTAAACAGGATCATTTTCCTAATTTCTTTTGTAAGCAAGTTCATCATTGGAATATGCAAATGCGATTGATTTGTGAATGTTGCTTTTGTATCGTGCTACCTAGTTAAATTCAATTATGAACTCTAGAAGTCTTTTGGTGGAGTTTTTCTGTGGGGTCTCCTAAATATACAATCATATCACAGGTAAACTGATAGTTCGAGTTCTCCTTTGCCTTTTTGTATCCCTTTAATTTCCTTCTCTGGCCTAATTACTCTGGCTAGAGATTAAAAGACTATGTTGAGGGCTGGAGCCATGGCTCAGCAGTTATGGCACTTATTTAGCATGCACAAGGATGCGGGTTTGAACCCCAACACCACGTATACAACGAAGTGTCAGTGCCACAAAAGCCACATGAAAAACTAGACAAAATTGATTCTGTCTTTCTCTCTCTTTCCCACTCTCTTTAAAAAAAAAATCTTTAATAGGAGTGGTGAAAGTGGGCATCCCTGTCTTGTTCCTGTTTTTAGAGATGGTGGAGTGGTTGTAGGAAGAAAGGAACACTATCACACTGCTAGTGGGACTGCAAGCTTCTACAGCCACGCTGGCAGGCAAGAATTCTACCACTGAACCACCAATGCAAGTTCTACAGCCACACTGGAAAGCAGTGTGGAGACACCTCTAAAAACTTGGGATGGAACCACCTTTTGACCCAGCTATTCCACTCATGGGTATTTTTCTGAAAGAGCTACAGTGGCATACTACAGAGACACAGCTACACCAATGTTTATAGCAGCTCAATTTACTATAGCTAAACTTTGAAACCAACCCAGATGCCCCTCACTGGGTGAGTGGATTCAAAAACATTGTACATATATACAATGGAGTTCTACTCTTCTATAAGAATGATATCATGGCGTTAGCAACCAAATGGATAAAGATGGGAACAATTATGCTGAGTGAAATATCCCAAGGGCTGAATGTCTTCTTTCATATGTGGATGCTAGAGAAAAAACTAAGACAGATTGAAAGTTGGCTAAGCTGAATAAGAACCTTAACATGGGTGAAATTTTACATGATCGGGGGAACCATGGCTTTGACGCTGGGGGGTGAAAGAAGGGGAGCAGCGAGGGAAGGGAGAGATTAGGTGGGATATCAAGGCAGCTGGACAAAGGGAGTAGGGTGGTAATCAATCCAGTTGGGAACTCTTGACATCCTTGAGAAGCCCAACTAACATGAAGGTAAAGTAGGGGAAACATGGGAACAGGGAGAACTCAAAAGGAGGAGATCATGAAATGGCATCAGTCTTGGCTTGCTTTGTCAACATACATGTGTTCATGAATGTGTAACAACAATTACCTCCAATAGGTAAGAATATGTTGAACAAATATAAAAAATATATAAATAAATCTTTTAAAAAAGAAATACTTTCAATTTTTTTCAATTCAGAATAAGGTTGTCTTGAGTTTGTCATAGATAGTCTTTATTGTGCTGAAGTAAGTTCATTCTATCATGTGAGCTATGACCCACATACCTGTCAGAGAAAGAATGATGCAGACACAGAGTATAAATTCAAAGAGCAGGAGTGATTGGTCACACCAAAAATGTGAGGCCTTGAGCCTTTCTCCACTTACTTTTATTGAGGGTCACAAACAGGAAGTTTACTAGTGATTTAAGAAAAGGTAGGTCATTAAAGGCTTAAATGAAATGAAAGTAACAAATATGGAAGGAATGTTTATGAACCAGAGTATTTTGGAAGTTGTTTCTGCCCTCAGGCAAGAACACTTGCCTTGACAACATTAGCTGCTTTCTGCCAGTCAGTCCAACTTGGGGAGTTCCCTGTCCTTTGACCTGGCCTAAACACATATTAACTCACTGCTAGCATACCCCTTCTCTTTTTCTTTAATCAGCCTTCAGACAAACCAAACTTGATCTTGGCATCACTGAGTTTATAGGACATTCATTGCAAATTTTCCCACTGGATGTCACTCCACTAATTATGGGTGACATATAAATACTTGATTTTATTCCACATAAATAATACATCATCTTTGAGGTTTTTTTCCTCAATTTATTTTATTTAGTACTTAACAGAATTTCTTATTATTCTTCTGGATATCTGTGTGTTTGTGTATTTCTTTTTAAATGCCTCAAAGTTTTCCATGTTACAGATATACACAGACTGTTTTAGCTGTTTGTTTGCTTATTTATTTTTGTGGTCTAGGGATTGAACCTATTGGTGCTCTACCAATGAGTTATATCCCCAGTCCTTTTTAAAAACTTTGTGGCAGGTAAAGTCTTGATAATCTGTTGAGACTGCCCTTGAACTTGCAATTCTCCTGTCTTAGTCTCCCAGTTGCTGAGATTTCAGGGATGTGCCACCATGCCTGACTCATACCTATATTTTTAATCATCCCACTATTGACAGAAATTAATTTTGTTCCCAGTTTTTGACAGTTACAACAATGATGCACAGAACAACTTTCAGAATCCCTGAGGAATCAATTTAAGTGTTGATTGACAGAAGAATGTAGAAAATATAGTGTATATGAAGAGGACATTATGTTAAGTGGCATAAGCCAGGCACAGAAAGACAAATGCCACATGTTCTCACTATATGTGGAAGCCAAGAAAGTGGATTCCGTAGAAGTACATAGTGGAATTGTGATTACCAAATGGCAGGAAGGGAAACTGGGAGGAAGAAGATAGAGAGAGGTTGGTTACTGTGAACAAAAATGTAATTATATAGGAGGAATAAATTCTAGATTACTAGAGTCCAGTAGGGCAACTATGGTTAACAATATTTTATCATATGTTTCAAAATATCTGGAAGAAATGATTTTGAATTTTTCCAAACACGTAAAAGTCTTTGAGATGATGGACATACTAATTACCCTGACTTGATCACTATGTTGTATACATCTATCAAAATACCACACTGTGGATAGTGCATCTGCAAATTCACATCCCAGGCTTACACTCCATCTGGCGGCAAGATCAGTGTCTGGAAGCTGCCTACACACAAGCCTAGTGGAGCAGGCTGCCCAGAGGTGGTAGCTGCGGCAGTGTGTGAGCCAATCAGCCTCCATCTTTAATGCCCTAGGAGGCTTCCTCTCTCAGGACCAGGGCCTGCTCTCTCACAGAATGCAAAACAGGCTCTAAAAACTGCACCTGGAGTCAACCACAGACCATAGGCTGATCCGGGCAGAGAAGGCCAGGGACAGATCCTGCCTTCACTTTGCATAAGGGGTTTAGGGTTTGTGGAATAAAGGGGAGCATTGCTCAGCTCTAGCCACCCCCACCCCAGCCAGAAGGACGACATTACAAGTTAAACATGCTGATTACTCGGCCCCAGCACAAAATCAAAGGAGTCAGTTTCAGCAACCACCACCAGAGGGAGCATTGAAAGCACTTCATAAGACTTCTGAATTTCAGATCCCCTGAAAGTCCCAACTGAGAGACCCTGCCTCTGAAACCCTTAGGTACAGTGAACATCTCCTCCCAAAGGGATCAGAGAACTCTTACTAACTATAGTTCCAAGTTTTTATTATTAAGAATTTTTTTACCCCTCTTTTGAATTTACATACATATTTTTAATGTTTTTTTCTTTCTTCATTTCTTTCCTGTTCTTGATGTGTATTAGTGCGATAACTGAAAAAACGTTATTAGTTCATGGTCATATAAAAATACTAGCTGTTTTTATTTCCTGTTCTTTTAATTTCAGAGGGGTTTCCTCCCCCCCACACTTTTTTTTCTTTTTCTTTTCAAAAAAAAACCTTTTTTTTTTGTTTCATTTGTTTTTATGTTTCTTTCTTGTTTTCTTCCTTTCTCTCTATTGTCTCTCTTATTCCCTCTTGTTTATCCTGTTTATCCTTGACCTCCTTCCTGAGAAGAGGGATTTTGGTCAGTGCATATAATATTTGAAGTATATTATGCCTGATAAGCATAATTCATCAAAGGGAACTTCCTCCCTTAAATGGTTACCCAAATCTTAGTAATATCTCTTTTACCCTCTTATATTAGGACACAGCTATCTTAGCTTCCCTCCGGATCCATATTTTCTTTTCTTCTTCATTCTTTCTCTCTTTTTTTCTTTCTTTCTTTTTAAATTTCTTTTCTTTTCCTTTTTCTATTTCTATCGAGTTCCCTTTCTTTCCACAGAAAATCCTTTATAACCTCCACTTTCTCACTGTCCACAATTGGTCAATATAATCTCCTCTTTAAATTTTACTTCCATTACCTTCCCTCCCTGACTCCCAATTAGTTAATACCCTTCAACCCCCCACCATTAAGGCTCCGTAACAATTACCACTGTGATTGTTAATCTGAAGAACACTTATATGTTTTTGAAGTCTGACAAATGTGACAGTTAAATACTATGTCACCGAAAATATTGATTATCAGTACCATTATTTTCATAGGCTAAGTTCAAAAGTCTATTTTAGACTGTATAACCAATTTAATGCTATTAATTGTAAGCTTTGATTGTACATGTCGACAATCTTCTATTAGCGCATGAGGTGTTGGATACTTTTAAGGGTAATGAACAGTTCACAGTAAAGGGGTTAGAATTCTGAACTCAACTTTCCTGACAATACCCCATCCCAAGTAAGAGACTGAACAAAATTCCCAATCCAACAACTTAGTCCTTAAGTGGGGGGAGGGTTATAGGAAGAAGAACCCCTGAGTCTTACATGACTTCCACAAAGGGATCTCCAGTCAAATAAATGAGAAGAATCTCTTCAGACATGAGAAATCAATCTCGAAGAGGTTCACATCAATCCCACAACTCCCCTAGTAAGGGGCTATGGCTGGGGATCGGGATGAAAATCTAGAACAAATTATCAATGATCTAATAAAAAAGGAACAAAGAATTAAAAGAAGAAATAATGAAGGGAATAAATGAGAAAACTCAAGAATTGAGAAACTAAATCATTAAAGAAATTGATATTCTCAAAAAGGAAGTAGCAGATCCAAAATCTGTAGTCAATGACATGAGAGGGACCGTGGAAGAATTTAATAATAGACTAACTTCAGTAGAAAATAGAACCTCTTCTATTGAAGAACAAATATCTGACAACGAGGACAGGCTTACCAAGCTTGAGCACACTGATGACAAAAAAGAAAAACAAATAAGAGAACATGATCAGAATTTTTAAAATGTCTGGGATGAAATGAGAAGAAACAATCTGAGAGTAATGGGGATATGGAGAAGGCAGTGTCCACTGAAGTTCTGTCTGACAAAGTCCAGGCTTGGGGATGGGCTAGGCAAAGCCAGCCCTGGAGATTGCCAAAACTATCCCTTCTAGGAATTGGCAGTGTTTTAGTAATTATATGTATTGTGAATTTACTCAAATTGAAACTCTCTGATTGTTACGAGAATTCAATTGCTTAGACAACTGTTGCAGATTGTTGAGAAGGATACTTATTATAACACATATAGAAATCATGGAAAACAAAACTATACTGATTTAAAACAAAATTGGATATAGAAAGCAAAATAATTAAAACTAAGGAACAAAGAAACAATATACGTGAAACATTTAATAATACCATCCTGAGTGCTCACGTTGTATTGTGAACTTTAAGTGAGAAAGGTGTGTTTACCTTTCCTGTTGTTACAGAGGATGAGCTTTAACTCCCTAGCAGTTAATAAGACATGTTTATCCTTTTTGTCTTTGCAGAGGTTAGGCTTTAACTTTTAAGCCCATAGGTTAGGATGCACAGATAATTTTATAGGATTAACATTTATAGAACCTAAGATAGAGTGTTTGGTAAGGTTACAATACCTTTAAGACATCTCTTATCTAGTGAGATAATGGTTTGCAGAAACATCTGAAGGAAATTAGGGAGACAGAATTTGGTGAAGTGTTTAGTCTCTGTTCTTCGTAAAAGCAGGTTTAAACAATACGGGTCATTATGAAGGAGGAAGTCACGAGGACATGAATTGTACTAATGGTTAACACTTAAAGTTTACTGGGAAATTAAAAAGATAATTGTACAATGAAGCTGATAATGAAAGGCTTGTTTGTACATCTGTATAAAAATGTTCAACAATAAAGAACAGATGGCATTTTGCTCAAGCAGGGAACTATGTCTGCTTGCAACTTGTCCCGGAGGTTCCAGACATTCCTCCGAGCCCACTCCACTTTTCCTTTGGGGACCCAAGTTCAGCTGGGGCTGGCCCCCAGCAGGGACACAGGAAGAAACAGACACACACGAATGGTATGAGAACATCCTCAAAGAAATTGTGAAAGAAAACTTTTCTCATATAAAAATAGAATCAGACATGCTCATCCAGGAAGCTTACAGAATACCCAATAGGCCTAATAAAATGAAAAACTCACCAAGACATATCATATTCAAAATGTACAACAGGGATACCAAGGAAACAATATTAAATGCAGCAGGGAGAAAGGCCAAATCACATTTAGAGGTAAACTAATAAGAATTGTCTGACTTTTCAACCCAGACTCTGGAGGCAAGAAGGTCTTGGAAAGATATCTTTCAATGTCTGAATGACCATAACATGCAGCGAAGAATTCTATACCTGGCAAAACTCAGCTTCAAATTTGATGGAGAAATAACAACTTTCCATGATAAGACAAAACTGGTAGCATTTGTAAACAGAAAACTTGCCTTACAAAGAATTCTCAAGGAAACTCTCCTGACAGAAGAACAAGTAATTGATACCCATACTAACAAACAGAGGAAATTTAGTAAAAGTATCACCCATCAATAACCAACCAAGACAACCACAGAACTAGCTAAATAAGATGCAATGACTATAAACCAACTACACACTTCCATTTTAACGCTCAATGTGAATGGTTTAAATGCACCACTCAAGACACAGACTAGCAGACTGGATCAAAAAACAAAAACTAACAATATGCTGCTTACAAGAAATTGACCTAACAGGCAATGACCTCCACAGATTAAGGGTGAAAGGACGGAAAAAAATCTATCATGCATATGGCCCTAGAAAGCAAGCTGGCATCGCAATATTAATAGCCAACAAAGTAGATTTCAAACATAAATCAGAAGAGACAAAGAAGGCCACTACAACAGGAAGAAATAACCATAGTTAATATTTACTCTCTAAACAACGGTGCACCTAACTATTTGAATAAATTACTTCATGACATCAATCCACTCATGGACCTCAACACAATAATACTGGGAGACTTCAACACTCCTCTGTCACCATTAGACAGATTATCAAAACAAAAAATCAATAAAGAAATCTTCAGCCTAAATAACTCCATAAATCAAATGGACTTAACAGACATATATAGAATATTCTATCCCAAGTTAGCAGAATACATCTTCTTCTCTGCAGCACATGGATCCTTTTCCAAAATAGATCATATTCTGGTTCATAAAGATAATCTTAGCAAATATAAAAAAGTAGATATTATTCCATGTATCTTATCAGACCACAATGCCATGACCCTAGCAATCAACAGTAAAAATCATAACAGAAAACACACATATTCATGGACATTGAATAATACCCTATTAAATGAAGAATGGATCCAAGAAGACATGAGAGTAGAAATCCAAAAATTCTTAGAAGAGAATAAAAATGAGGACACAACATATTGAAACCTGTGGGACAGCCTGAAAGCATTCCTAAGGGGAAAATTTATAGCCCTGAGTGCCCACAGTAAAAATGAAGAGAGATCCCAAATAAATAAGCTTATGCTCCATCTCAAAGCCCTTCAAAAGGAAGAACAATCTAACACCAAAGCCAGCAGGAGACAGGAAGTAATCAAGATCAGAGCTGAAATCAATGAAATTGAGAACAAAAAACAATAAAAAGAATTGATGAAACAAAGACCTGGCACTTTGAAAAAATAAATAAGATAAATAGAACCCTAGCGAAACTCACTAAAAGAAGGAGAGAAATGAAGCAAATCAATAAAATCTCCAATGAAAAGGGAGTGATCACCACTGACCCCACAGAAATCCAACAAATTATAAGATCATATTTTGAAAACCTATACTCCTCCAAATTAGATAATTTGGAAGAAATGAACAAATTCCTACACACATACAACATCCCTAAATTGACACAGGACAATACTGAATTCCTAAACAACCCAATCACAGGCACTGAAATCCATATTACAATTAAAAGTCTACCAAAGAAGAAAAGCCCAGGACCTAATCGCTTCCCTGCTGATTTTTACCACAGTTTTGAGGAGGAACTAATACCTCTCTTTATTATTTCAAGAAATAAATAAGCAAGGAACTCTCCCAAACACTTTCTGATACCAAAACCCAATGAGGATATATCAAAAAAAGAAAACTACAGACCAATATCCCTGATGAACCAGGATGCAAAAATCCTTTAAAAAGTCCTAGCAAACAGTATTCAAAAAATTAGCAAGAAGATAATCCATCATGATCAAGTGGGCTTCATCCCAGGTATGCAGGGCTAGCTCAACATATGCAAAACAATTAACGTAATTCGCCACTTAAACAGAATCAAGGACAAAAACCATATGATCATCCAATGGAGTGGAAAAGGCCTTTGATAATATTCAGCATCCTTTTATGCTCAAAACTCTAGAGAAGATAGGGATCAAAGGAACTTTTCTGAACTATGTAAAGGCTATATGTGCTAAACCCTCGGCTAGTATAATAGTAAATGGAGAAAAGCTGAAAGCATTGCACAAAACTCAGGACAAGGCTGTCCGATTTCACCACTTTTATTCAATAACATTCTTGAGACCCTAGCAGAGGCAAAAAGGCAAGACAAAGAAATCAAAGGGGTATTAATATGAAGAGAGGAAGTCAAACTTTCCATTTTGCCGATGATATGATCCTGTATCTGAAAGATCCAAAAAAACTCCACCAGTAAACTGCTTGAACTTATAAACAGATTTAGCAAAGTGGCCAGTTACAAGATCAGCACCCATAAATCAATAGCTTTCCTATACATTAACAATAAAAGGGCAGAGGAAGAAATTAGGAAATCAGTCCCATTCACTATATCCTCAAAAAGAATAAAATACTTGGGAATTAACCTAACAAGGGAAATCAAAGATCTCTACCACGAAAATTATCAGATATTTAAGAATGAAATCCAAGATGATCTAAGAAGATGGAAAGATGTTCCATGCTCTTGGTTAGGCAGAATCAATATAATAAAATTGGCCATTATGCCAAAAGCAATATATAGATTCAATAGCAATCCCCATTAAGATATTAATATCATTCTTTACAGATATGGAAAAGGCAACTCTCAAATTCATTTGGAACAATAAGAAACCCAGAATAGCTAAAACATTACTAAGCAAGAAAAAAGAAACAGGCAGTTTTCCTATGCCAGACCTAAAACTATACTATAGAGCTGTAGTAATAAACACAGCATGGTACTGGTATCAAGATAGGAATGAACATCAATGGAATAAAACAGAACACTCTGAAACAAACCCCCAAATCTTTAAGCATCTGATTTTTGACAAAGGGGGACTAAATATTACATGGATGAGACAGCCTTTTCAACAAATGGTGCTGGACAAGCTGATCAGCCACTTTCAGAAACTTGAAATCAGACCCTTATATTTCACCGTGCACAAAACTAAATCAAAATGGATCAAGGAGCTAGGAATTAAATCAGCTACCTTACAACTGATGGTAGACAAATTGGGTCCAACACTTCAGTATTTCGGAATAGACAGTCTTTCTCAACATGTCTCCTAAAGAGAAGGAAGGATAGTCAAAAATCAGTGATTGGGATGTCATAAAGCTAAAAAGCTTTTCACTGTCAAGGAAATAATCAAATTAGTCAAGAGGCTTCCTACAGAATTGGAGAGAATCATGGACTGTGATTCTTCTGACAGGAGTCTCATATCCAGAATCTACAAAATCCTCAAAAATATCAACTTCAAAAACACAAACAACCCAATCAATGAATGGACGAAAAACTAAATAGGAACTTCTCAACAGAGGAGATTGAGCAAGCCAATGAATACATGAGAAAGTGCTATAAATCACTAGTAATCAGAGAAATTCAAATGAAAACTACATTAAGATATCACCTCATGCCAGTCAGAATGGAAAAATTGAAGAAAATAAACAACAATAGATGCTGGAGGGGCTGTGGAGAAATAGGCACACTAACACACTGTTGGTGGAACTGCAGACTGGTACAGCCCCTCTGGAAAGCAGTATGGAGAATCCTTAAAAAATTAGGGATGACTCCACCATACGACCCTGCTATTCCACTCCTGGGTATTTTTCCAGAGGATTTAGAATCAGCACAATTACAGTGACACAGTGAAATCGATGTTCATAGCAGCTCAATTTACAATAGGTAAATTATGGAAACAACCCACATGTCTCTAACTGGATGAATGGATCCAAAAACTGTGATACATATATACCATGGAGTTTACTCAGCAATTAGAAATGGTGATATTGCAGCCTTTGAAGGTAAATGGATGGCTGTGGAAGAAATTGTGCTGAGTAAAATGAGCATAACCCACAGAACCAAGGGTCAAATGTCCTCACTCATCTATGGAGGCTGGGGCTAGATCCTGGCCATTGAGAAAGGAGGTCAATTCTCATTATTTAAATTCGGGAAAACTTGTAATGACATACAAACTAAGGAATTTGTAGAGATGGTTTGGAAAGGACGGAAGGGGAGGCATAAGGGTGGGTCTTGGGTGGTAAATCTTATATTCTGAATATATATAACATATATATGTATATGTATATGTTATATTTTTGTTAAAAGCATGTTGGATTGTTCAACAAATAAATTTCTTAATAAAAAAATTTAAAAAACACATTGTACCTCATGTACCATAATTATGTTAATGAAAAATATTTTTTTAAATCCCAAAGTGGAAGAACATCAGAACTACAACCAATGACACATTTCCTCATTCCCAGCCCTGGTAATGTACTCATTAGTGGCAAACAGTGAGCAGCCAACATTCTCAAGATTTTATGCTTTTGCAATCCACAGAAAAGGATCAAACACCAATTTCTGAATAATCCTGAATAGTCTCCACAAACAGTTTTATGTTATCTCAAGGCATTGAATAGAAAAACCAGAATTCAAGACAGGTGAATAATGAACAGTTTAAGGAAAAACATCAGGTTCTCAAGGTGGAGTCTTAGAGAGGAGCATGCTAGAATTGTTGTCAAACCAGATGTAGTCACTAGCCATGATTACAGGAAGTGATCTCCTACTCAAGGTGGCTCAAACCCACAGTGGCTTGGAGTATGTACTTGCACTCTAGCTGCTTCTCAGAGGAAGCAATGCACCTTCTCTGCAAGAGAATAACATCCTAGACATGCAGTGTTTA
>PVKS010049017.1:0-12167 GCA_004027875.1 Aplodontia rufa | reverse complement strand
GTTTAGGGGGAAAGTATTGAAGTTTTGATGCAAATTGCCAAACCATGGGTGCTTTCCCCTTCATCTTTCACAGATTTTAAGCAGTATATGTTATCTTCCCTTGAGGAAATAGATTTAGATTTTGTGTACTACAGCTGAAAAAAAAGTGGTGCCTCAAGGAGTGTATTTATTTCTTTTAGATATCCCATGTTTTCCCATCGCCCGAAGAGTCTGGGCAGAGACTGGACTACACCGTGGGAGAATCTGCAAAGGTGTTGCTGGAACAGACATATTTCTAGTTGTATGAGGTGGCCTGGACATTATTCTCGTGCTCCTTACCCATACTTCAGTAGTAGGCATTTTTCACTAAATTGGAAACCACCGTGTTTATTTGAGTCTAGAACTCAGTTTCAGTACAGTAACTGGAGACCTGACAGCCTGAGCCAGACATCCTTGATTCATCTCTCTAGTTACGTCATGAACTCTGAGGGAGATGAGCCTTCATCAAAACGAAGAAAACACCAAGGTAAAGGTGGCATTTATCTTGGTGAAGGAATAGATGTAAATGATAGACTAAGTTGACACTTTCATATATGATCTTTATTTTTAAACAGTAGTTTTCTGTTAGGAAAAAATAAATTCTTTTAAAAATGAAGTCTTTATTTTTATTTTCAATTAATTGTGTATTTCTGGCTATAAAAAATAGAAGAAACTCAATAAGGTTGGAAAAGAATGGAGAAAGATTAAACACTATGTTTTAAGAATAATTTTCACATCCAGTATTTTTGAAACAAAAGGCCTTTCAAGAATTAGAAATTGATGTATCTTGGAATTCACAGATATAAAAAAATTAATTTTGTGTTTTCATTTTTAATGCTAGCTTTTTTTTTTTTTTTTTTTTTTAGAGAGGAGGACAGTGAGAGAGAGAGAATCAGTTTTAGTATATGTGCTGCCGAAGCGAGCACGAGAGAATCAGTTTTATTGAGTTTTTCACATGGCTTTCATTGCTCTGACACTTAGTTGTGTACATGGGTGCTGGGGTTTGAACCTGTGTACTTGTGCATGCTGGGCAAGCACTGTAAGCACTGAGCCGCCACTCCAGCCCCTAATGCTAGCTTTTAAAATATAAGACAAAAATATTCTTTTAAGGAGAAACAATTGAAAGTGAGGTTGGCCTCATGGTGTACGCCTGTAACCCAGCTACTCTTGTAGCTGAGGCAAGAATATCACAAAGGCCAGCCTGGGCAATTTAGCAAGACCTTGTCTGAAAATGAAAAATTTAAAGGGGATGGGAAAAAAGGAGGTGGGTGGGAACTAGGACTAGGGATGTAGCTCAGGGGTAGAGTTCCTCTGAGTTCAATCCCTAGTAATAGGGGGAATGAAAGAAACACTGATAAGTGAATAGGGGAATGAAAGAAACACTCGTAAGTGAAAGACATTTCCTCATAGGATGAGATCTTAGCTTGTTAAATCTATATTTCTCAAATAGGGATCTAGAGATATAAACTTAAGAGTAAGTTCCCTTTCTTTTAGAAAGGGAACTGCACCTTATTGAACTCTGGAAAACTTTTTTTTTAATATGTTGATTACTTCTATTTTTCTCATATTTTTCTTCTAAACAGTTCATTAGGCTTCCTCTTTGTTGTAAGCCCTAACTATCCCCCAACTCCATCCCAAACTCCTGAAAGTATAAATGAAGTGTCAAATAGAATTTGGAATTGTCTTTCTTATTGAACTACAGTTTTCAGTGAAGATAATGCCTCTGAAGATTATTTGAGATTACCTATGTGGGTGTTAACGTGTAGGGAACTGACATACAAGTTTATTTAGAGGAAGACATTGAAAGAGTCTCACCCAGAAACTAGAGCTAGAAGAGTTGATTAGTTAGTGCTCTTTGAGTTCCTTTTGCCTTTGTTACCCAAAAGCAGTGTACAAGCTTCAGCTGAGTTCCAGGCAGGGTTTGTTAAACTAATGTCCTAGTAAATGTATAATTTGTTGCCATACAGTTAAAACCTAGTTAGGAAAAAAGAAAAAAAACCCAGAAATAGAAATTGCTAGCCCTCAAAACTGAAAATCTATTTGTGTACTACTACTTAACCATAGCATATGGAAATAAACATAATTCTTTCAATGAATGAAAGGCATATTTAGAGGCATTAAAATCAGGTTCCTAAAAATAATTCATTATCTCTAAGTCCAGGTCTGTATGATGATCTTGAATTGCTTTTCATTTACATAAAGCAAAATGTGTTGTTCATCAGGTTAGCACGCACTTCTCTGATGTTTATCCTCATAAATGTGGTTTGTTCTCAGATGTAGCAGTGGCATAGTGACATGAGCATAGGCTTAGGAACCAGTCCCTGCCCTCATTTCTGCTCCTCCACTGGTTGTGTGAACATGGAGAGGTTCATTAGACTCCTTGCTCCTTGGTCGCCCAGTGTAATAATGGTTACCTTGCAAGTCTTTTGCTGATGAAATGAAGCATATCAAAGTGCCTACCACACTGTTGGCTTCATAGTAGGTACTCAGAAAACTGTGGTGGTGTTTTCCCTTTAATGGATGGGGAATTACATTTACATACTGATAATCTTTGATTGCAACCTGACTCTTTATATGTCCATTCTTCCTAGGTATTGTGAATAAGGAAAAGGCTCTTCGTTAAGCCATATTTGTGACTTCAGATATTTTCACTAATACTTTTCAATCAAGAGAACAGCATTGCTATCTTGCCTATCACTTTAAAGTGGTATTTGAAGGATCTGTGTGACACAATTATGATTTTTTAATTAGGCAGCCCAAATACCTGATCAGGCCTATTGCTTACTTTCTTTGATTCATCTATCTTCTCTGCTGTGATCATCTTGTTCCTCCTGACATGGAAGGTATATAAGCTTTTGCAGTGTGAATTTATGTTGTGAAGTATATAAAGACCAAAGACTATCCACACTGTCAGTGGTTTTCAAATTGTCTTCCATGGAACCCTAGCCCTTAAACACATTTATGTATATTTATTAAAAGCAAAATGTGTGTTTGTCCTATCATCCCAGCCCCAGTTCCACTGTGCCAGAGGTTGATGTTCCACGACCTGAAAAGCAATAACAAAGGGTTCTACAAGCTATAGAAGTTTGAAAGCCACTGTTTTAATCAGATAATTAAATGGTCCTGGTTATTCAAAAGTGGAATTGTAAAAAGAGTGATTTACAAACTGATTACTAGGACCATAAAAAGCTTAATGCATTTATATACCAATTTATGTACATATTTTATAAGTATGTTTTTAGACCCTTATCTTTCATATTTTAATATGGCAGTGACACCAAGACAGTGCTTATTTATGACGATAGCTTACATTTTGTTTGCATGACTAGAGCCCTTTCCATTTCCCATATATTTGAAGACTGATTGGTGGGTAAAAGGAGCATAGACTGTCCCTAGTTTATGAGTGGTATTCTATAAATCCCTGAGTAGCTCTGGGGAGGTAGTATAATTAACCTTAGTTCTGAGTCTTTTGGGGTTGAATTCTGCATATTCAGTGAAGGATAGACAAAGGGATAGTTTTCTTCCCTTTTCTGTGCACAAGATAAGCTCCACACAAAATAATGTAGTAGTTGAGGACTTTCATTTAGTTTGTTTTGTTTCCTTTTTTTTTCTTTACCTTTCTAGTACTTTCATGTTATCATAAGTCTCCAACTTCTTTGTTCCATCCGGACTGCACTAGTTGTACCAATTATTTTCATCTTCTATCCTTTGGTCAGAATTTCTATATCCTCAATGCAGCAGATACTTAGATATTGAGGAAAACAATCTGATTAATTTACCAGAAGGTATTATTACTTCTTTGGCAGTTTATACGGTGTATTGGTGTTTTGAGGGTAAATATATAATCATTGTAGATTTGGAAGAGTCTACCCTAGTCCTACTATCCACAGAAATACTAGGGTATTTCCTTTTAGTTTCATTTTCATTTCATGTATTGGTTTATAGAATATTTTAACCCCAACTTAATTTATAATTGGTAGGATTTTAGGCATTGTAATCCAGCAAAGTGAAAACCTTCATGCAGGATAGAAGAAGGTATTCTAAGACTGGGATTCTTCATATAATCTAATCACACCTGGAAGTCTGTCTCCAACTATTTTCTTCCCATTGTTTGTTTTCTCCTTTTGAGCTCATAGGTTCTCTAAAAGTTCCAAATTTTTCTTCATGGCTTCCATGGCAGTAAGGGTATCCTTTTTAATGGTGTGGTGAGGGAGACCACAAAAATGGCAGTCTTTTCTAAGTTGAGGACTACCTATAATTGCAGAATCTCCTGCTTTTCTATTCTCTCTCCATTGCTTTTTCAGAGTATGTGATATCATTGCAGAATATAAGCTGACATATTCCTGATTATGGCATCCTATGTTTGTCATTGTCATTTTCTAGCATTCCACAACTCTCACATTTAACTTTTGCTTTGGTGTACATTGAAGAGATGACTTTTGTTCATTTTGTTTGGATTGTTCCTTTTTATGTTTTAGACACTAAATATTGCTTCCATATATTCAGTGGACTATATGGAACATAACCTTATACAACTTTCACTCATGTATATGCCAGAATTTTGAACTAAGATTTGTGCTGGAACTTAACCATTTGATGATCGTATCTTACTAATAGGGAATAAAATATAATGTGAAATCATCTAATTGAAAAGCAGTTGTGACATACAAATATATCATTATGAATTAAAACTTGCTAAGCATGCCTATGGCAAAACTACTTTTAACCACAGAGAAGTGAGAAACCCGATTCCATGTATAGTCTTAGCTTTATTAGCATACACCCTCAGCCTTCAGAATGTCTTGAAGATCCTTTTATAATCTGTTGTATACCCATTGGCCAGTTTACCATTTTGCTGCCTTTGTAATCAGTTTGATGATAACTGCTAGTTATTTGATGCTACATTACCTTTTTAGGGAAAAAACATTGACTCATTATATATGGGATTTTTAAAATAGCAAAAAGATACTTTCATGCAGGAAATTATACAGTCTTTTTATTAATTCTTTATATTTTGTCCAATATATTTTAACAGGCATGATTGAAAGGAATTGGGAATATATATGTAATCATAAAAAAGAAAAAACAAAGATCCTAGAAGACAAAAATGCTGACCCCAAATTTGAAGACAGTGAGAACAAGTTTGACTTTTCAGTGATGTCCTACAATATACTTTCACAAGATTTACTGGAAGATAATTCGCACCTTTATAGACACTGCCGACGGCCAGTATTACACTGGAGTTTTAGGTTTCCCAATATTCTGAAAGAAATTAAACACTTTGATGCAGATGTAAGTGTAAAAGATTATCACAATTCTTTACTCAAGGAAAAGTTGGGTTAAATGTTTCATTTGTGCATTTGTAAATGAAATGATTTTAGCCTTTTTCTTTTTGTGGGGTAAGCGGGAAAGATGTATAAGAATAGTAGTGAAAGTTCTTAATATGTTGTCTTGATGAAACCACTGTTTTAATTCAAGCCCTTTAAAGATGAAAACACTGTTTTAATTCAAGCCTTTTTTTCTTCCAAGGTACTTTGTTTGCAAGAAGTTCAAGAAGATCATTATGGAACAGAAATCAGGCCAAGCTTGGAATCACTGGGTACAATGTAACTTTTATTTTAACCAAATTTACTTTTACTTTTGAAGATTGGTGTGTTACTAAAGCATAACTTGCTCAGCAAAGAATGTGTGACATTTTTGGGCTAAAAATCTTAATTTTGAAAATGTAAATACCTATCAAAAGGTCAGGAAAAGATTGAAGTATTTCAGTGGGAAACTTTTTAATGTTGATATGTAGTTTTAATTTAAAGGGGAAGGAATATTAGAATCTCTTCAATAGCTCTTTTCCCAGAAGTTACTCTGCCTACCATTAGAACACTAAGATTCTGAGCTCTCTGAGATCAGTAATGATTCTGCCTAGTTCATCATAACAGGGCCTCTAGCGCCTCATTGGTAAAAGCTAAAAAACCTGTTTGTTTGATGAAGAAACACTTCTAGAAACAGGTCACCTTTGGTCACATATATATGAGAAATGTGCTTTCTTTGTATTTTCGGTCAGCAAATGTTTTTCAAGTGCTTACTATGTACTATTCTAGATGGTGCAGTATAGCATTGGGCAAAACAGGTAAAAAGTCTTCTCTCGTAGGTGGTGCACACCTATAATCCCAGAGACTCAGGAGACTGAGGCAAGAGGATGATAGTTTTCCTGGAGAAAAGCAGGAAAGTGGAATGAGGCAGGTTTCAATTTTAAGCAAATGATCAGAGTGAAATTTCAGCAAAGACTTGAAGAAGGTAAAAGAACAAGTTGTTCTTAGAATATTGCAGGTAGCAGGGAAAGGCAAGAGGAAGATGGCAGATTGGAGATTGGAACAGAGCAAGGAGAAAAGAGTAACAGGCGGCAGAAAGATCAGAGATATGAAGTGGGGAGAAGGGGTAGATGCTTATACAGCCTTACTGTCATTGTCATGACTTGGAACTGAGAGGGTAATAATGCACGTTAGCATAGTAAGGACTTAAGTCAGCCAGTAAAGAGACCTATTAAGCCCAGTGCTAATTTTTTTTTTGATACCAGCACTTATTAAAATCCTATATTACTAATATTTTGCAGAATATATTTTGGTAAACACTGTTAAGAAATATTATGAGAGCTGTTTTGACATGTATGTATATAAACACTCCTTGTTTTAAATTCATTTTTTTCTTGTAGGTTATCACTGTGAATATAAGATGCGGACAGGAAGGAAACCTGATGGCTGTGCCATTTGCTTCAAGCATTCCAAATTTTCACTCTTATCAGTGAATCCAGTGGAATTCTTCCGTCCTGATATTCCTCTGTTGGACAGAGACAATATTGGATTAGTTTTACTATTGCAGCCCAAAATTCCATGTGCTACCTCTCCTGCAATCTGTGTAGCTAATACACATCTGTTGTATAATCCAAGGAGAGGTGACATTAAGCTGACCCAATTGGCAATGCTGCTGGCAGAGATTTCCAGTGTTGCCCATCAGAAAGATGGCAGCTTTTGTCCTATTGTTATGTGTGGTGACTTTAATTCTGTTCCTGGTTCTCCACTCTATAGTTTCATAAAGGAAGGAAAATTGAATTATGAAGGACTTGCCATTGGAAAGGTAAGTGCTCGCATTATCCTTGTTAGGAGGAGGATGTAGTTGCTCCGTTCGTCGTAATGCTCCATTCGTCGTAATGCTCCATTCATCGTGTGGCTGTTGGAAAGCCTTGGATGGTCCAGTACCTCACTTTACCAAGCTGTGAGGATTTTTCACAACTACTAATAAGTAACTTTATTCACTTGGTTCAGTTTCATCTTTTCCATCTATCTGTGGCTACATTCTGTTTGGAAGAATTAGTAAGCAGGGGAAAAAAAAGAAAAATAGGGGAGAATAAAAAATTTGACACACATGAATAGCTCACAACTAAGGAGCTTTTCATATGGTGGCAGGATAGAATTTGGAATGCTGGATGTGGGTAATGCAGTTGGCAAAACTAATATTCATTGTTTTCCTCTACATAATGATAAATATTTTAGTTCTTTAGCTTACAATAATTTATACAGTATTGTTATCTCTATCGGGCCTTCCTCTGCTTACTATAGATCATTTGATCTTCAGTGTGTTTAACCAAAATAAGCTCTATACCCCTGGAGTTTTGAGTAATCATTTTAAAATTTAAAAGTTGATCCTCTTAGTATTCGGTATAACAGCAATTATATTGCATAAAGGGAGGGTCAGTATTACTCCAAAACTGTAGATGGTTTGGATTTTCAAGTCAGAGAAGAACATGCAGTGTGTATAGGAAAAGATTAGTTTTCATACAAATGATAAGTGCTATCTGATCTGTTTTTGAACATGATTTTATAAGCACAGATAATCACTTAATATAATGAATAAAGGTAATGTTTACTATTTTGGATTACCTTTTATTTAAGACATAAATTTTTCAATACATAAATTATTTAAAATCTATTCACCTAAGATACCTGTTAAATTTTGTTTAGGTATCTGGCCAGGAACAGTCTTCACGGGGACAAAGAATTTTATCTATTCCAATTTGGCCCCCAAACCTAGGTATCTCACAGAACTGTGTGTATGAGGTACAGCAGGTACCAAAAGTAGAAAAGACAGGTAAGTGTTTGCAGTTCATTTTGACAGTCTGCTGGGCGATAGTGTTCCCTTTGAAGCCATAGGCTAAAAATGTAAAGGAATACCATCTCAGGGATGAATAATCTTATATATGTAATATATAGTTATTTGCTCATTCCTTTTTTTTTAAAGAGCTCTAAACTTACTTTGTAAAGTTGAACTTCCAAAATTATATGTGCATGAATTACTTGCATGTTGCTTTTGAATTGTTTGCACTTTATTTTTCCTAATGCTGGAGGCCATCAAAACAGACTCCAGGATAAAACATTTAACTAGGCATCTATCTGAACTAGTTATGTTTTAAATATTGTTTCTTTAGTAAGAGGGCTATACTAAGACAAACAGGAACAAAATGGTGCATCAGAAAGCTTAATATATTTCTCTGTTCTTACAGATAGTGATCCCACACAAACACAGCTGGAGAAAACAGAGCTCTTAGTAACAGCTGAAAAGTGAGTTCTGGAAAGCAAAAAAGTATTTCTCAAAAAACACTTGGATAGTGACTGGAGTGGTGGCTCAACAGTTGGAGCACTTGCCTGGCATACACAAGGACCTGGGTTCAAACCCCAGTACTGCATACACAACTAAGTGCTGAGAAACAAAGGCCTGATAAAAATAAATAAATAAAATTATTCTCTCTTAAAAAAAAACAAAAACAACACTTGGATAAGAAATGAAGATGATGCTCTCCCCCATGCTAGTAAAGATTGTTGGCTCTTAAGTCAAATAGACGTGAATTCCAGTCTTGATGTTGCTGCTTTTCGGTGATGTGATTTTTGCACAAGAAATTTGATATTTCCGAGGTTCAGTTTCCTGATCTATAATTTGGGTTGTTGTGAGAATTCACAGAGGCAAAATATATAAAGCACAGTGTTTGATAATTATGCAGTGTTATAAAAGGAAATGGCTTGTCTGTGGACCTGGACCAGCTCAAGTACCCTGAAATTTATTGTTATTAGAGAGGTCAAGATTATAGAAAAATATCTTTCAAATCTCAAGAGGAGCCTTAGTCATCTTTGACTTATTAGATCTCAGAATAGTCTATAGGAGATTTGATCCAAAAAAATATACCAGTAGAAAAGATAAATTTTATTATATCTTAAACTATAGGAAAAGAATATCAGAGGATTAAAATGCCTGGATTCCTTATTAAAGAAGCATGAATGTTTGGGTTGTGGCTGAGAAATGAATATATGTTAACATCACAAGGTGGACCTAAATTTTGTCTGTTTGGAACTTTCTTGAAATACTTTGATTGTTTTATTTGTGAGTCTCATGTAGTTTTTTGTTTTAACATTTGAATTTAGGAACCAAGTTAGAAGCATCTCCTACATTTTATCTACCTTCTTCTCTATTTTACTTTGTACCGCTCATTTTGAGAAAATATTTTTTCATAAATAAAAACCTAGTATGAAAGGAAGCAAGACCCACATCAACTTCAGTAAGACATTGTCTCAAAAAAATAGCTCAGTTGTAAAGCAACTCTGGTTTAATCCCTAGTTCCAAAATAAAAATTTAAAAGTCTGTGATTAAACTCTTCAAAAATAAGGGTTGGAGATTTAGCTCAGTGACAGAGCGCTTGCCTAGCACACACAAGGCCCTGAGTTCGGTCCTCAGCCCTGAAAGAAAAAAAAAAAAACAACTTTTCAAATATAGTAAAAACTTCATTAAGATTAATAAAGAAAAGCCAAGCATAGTGGCACTTACCCTATAATCCCAGCTATTTGGGAGGCTAAGGCTGGTCGATTTTAAGTTTGAGGTGAGTCCAGGCAACTAGAGAGAAAGATGTCTCAAATTTTAAAAAATGAAAGAAGGGCTGGGAATATAGTGATAGAGTGCTTGCCTAGCATGTGTGAGATCCTACGTTCAATCTTTGGTACTGGGGGGAAAAAGGATTAATAAAGAAGGTTAACCTAACAAATAATAGTTTCAAATAATTCTTATTAACAAGGTGGGGTATGAGAAAAGATACCTTTGATGATGGCACTTGAATAGAGTGCATTTATATGCATAGCTTTTATCTATAAACTGAAAATTTGATGGTAAGAATACTTTGCAGAGGACTTATTTACATTTAATAATACTGTAAATATGTCCTTAGACATAAAAAGTTCCTAAAAGTTGAAAGTTAATAGTACTTCCAAGGAATTACCTTTGTTCATTAAAAACAAAAGCACATTAAAACCTCATCTTTATGTGTGTCTTAGCACCTAATAAGGTGCCTAGAATTTATTAGATGTTTGGTAAATGTTTGTTGAATGAATTTTTTAAATGATTTTCTTTTCCTTCATGGCATAAATGAACATAGCCATGTTAATGGGTTTTGAATGAATAAATGAATGCTAAATTATGAAATGGTTTACTTTTATGAAACTTGTTCTAATGTCTGAACCTAATCTAGGAATTAATGAAAAAGTATTTTAGAGGAATTTTTTTTTTTTTTAAGAGAGAGGGACAGTGAGAGAGAGAAAATTTTATTTAGTTTTTCATGTGGTTTTTGTTACTCTGACACTTCCTTGTGTACGTGGTGCTGGGGTTCAAACCCCATGTCCTCACATGCCAGGCAATTGCTGTAATCACTGAGCCACCACTCCAGCTCCTGAAATAGTATTTTAAATAGAAGGAATTATAGAAGTCATGAAAAACTGAATGCTTTTTCTTTTCAATTTAGATTATCTTCAAACCTACAGCACCATTTCAGCTTGTCATCTGTTTATTCACATTTCTTTCCTGACACTGGAATTCCAGAAGTGACCACCTGTCATTCCCGAAGTGCCATAACCGTGGATTATATTTTCTACTCTGCAGAAAAGGAAGATGTTGATGGGCACCCAGGTAAAGACTGCAAGTAATATTAACACTGCTAAACAGCACAGTAGCCAAAACTAGGAAAGTTAGCTAAACCTCTAGATGAAGTTCCAGATTCAGAAGTTAAAAATATTTTTAAATAGATTAATAGTGTACTTGGATAAATCAGTTATTTGCCTACATATGATGGAAAACAGGAAAGTACCCCAAAACAGATTTTACCTAAGAATATTATCCTCAGTTCTACCATCCAGTTCCAGTCAGCTTCTGAGCTGAGGGTTTTTATATTGACCCTTATTTTTACTTGCCATGAATTTATTGTTTTTAGTAACTTACTCCATTGCCAGTGGTCGCCGTACGGCTTTATGGTTAAGATTTTCTGAAGCGTGCTGCCTTCGCTGTGGGCCACACTTAACGCTGCCAGCAGTTTGTGTGTTGAGCTTGCAGTAGTGGATCTTCTGAGGAAGAAATATGACTGTGCGTTTTTAAAAGACAAAGGTGAAACGTTTTTTCCTTCTATGGCTCTGTGAAAATCAGGTTGTATACCTTAAAGGATTTTAAATGAAGAAGAAAATTTAAAATAACTGGAAATCTAAAAACAAAACTTTTGAAAGTCTTTTATTTATTTTTCATCTGGCCTTCATTTCTCCTGCATTTAGTTGTGTACGTGGTGCTGGGTCCTTGCACACGCCAGGCAAGCATTTTAACTGCCGAACCACTGCTCTAGCCCCATAGAAGGCTTAAATGTTTGCACCTTCCCCCCACCCACCCAGTTATCCCTGTCCCTTTTTATTTTTTTATTTTTATATTTTTTGAGGTAGGTTTCACTAAGTTGCCCAGGTTGACCTTGAACTGTGATCCTGCCTCAGCCTCCCTAGCTGGGATTATGGGCGTGTGCTACCGCATCCATCTCTCTTCCATTTTTTTTTTTTTTTTAAAGAGAGAAGGACAGTGAGAGAGAGAGAGACAGAATCAATTTTTATTGAGTTTTTCACATGGCCTTCATTGCTCCAACACTTAGTTGTGTACGTGGGTGCTGGGGTTTGAATTCGTGTACTTGTGCATGCCAGACAAGCACTGTAACCGCCAAGCCACCGCTTCAGCCTCTCTTCCATTTTTTTTTTTTTATTTTAAAGAGAGGAGGACAGTGAGAGATAGACAGAAAAATCAATGTTTTTTAATTG
>PVKS010049016.1:0-12159 GCA_004027875.1 Aplodontia rufa | reverse complement strand
GGGTCTACTTCATTCCTAGTCAACCGCTGAATGAGAGCCATCCGGTTCCTGCCGGCTGGGACTGGACACTACAGGAATGAAAATATTCCAGATAGGGGTTTTACCTTTACACCAACTACTGACCTGAAGAGGGTATAGCATCTGCCCTACCACCAATGTATAATAGGCAAAAGAAGTATATGTTTGTTATATGTGTTAGGACGCAGAAAAATGATGTTCCAAAATGAATGCCTCAGAAGCAAAATCCTTCTCTGCTCTCCTGCCCTCCTGTCTCTTCTTCCTCATTCTCTCCCAAGGGAAACCTTTGAAACTATAATTCTTCCCCATGGTGGGTCATAGAATCCAGAATTCCTTTTACTCAAAGACTGCTATAAAGTCTACTAATATTGCTCTAATGTCCCTTCATTTTTCTGTGTAAGAGTTGATCACAATGAAATTCTCTGATCTACATTGCTTGATTGTTACTTCCAGGATCCTTATTACAGAAAGAGCCCTGTCCCATACCTGGAAGACAGACATGCTGAAAGCAAGGGGTTAAGAAGAATCTGAACAGACATGACTTTCTAGTTACCCCCAGTCTATTTCCATTATCTGGTACTTTTTCCATCCAACCACAGTGCTATACTGCTGCCCATATTTCTTTGAACATAAGTGTAAAATGGGAAGTTCATTCTGAGTCTTTCAGACTTTCAACTGAAAGCTCCCATGTCAAATAAATTTGTCTTTTTTCTTGTTAGCTTGCCTTTTGTTATAGGGATATTGTTATGGACTTTTATGATGGATGAAAAAAATCATCACCACATTCCTTTTCTATATAAACAAACTGCTAAAATTTTGGTTTGTTACTAAACCACAGCCTCACCCAGACAACTGTTACATTTTGAAAAAATAACTATAGTGGAGTGATATTTATTGGAGAAAATTAGAGTGAAGTAAAGAGAAGTAACTTATCCTGCCAACAATATTTTAAATAAAATTAATCCAAGCTCTTTGCATTGCAAATACAAGGAAATGTCAAGTAAAATAAGTTATTGTTTTCAATACATAGTTGAGCTCAAAAGAAAAAATGATAAGGAACAACAACAACAAATGGATAAACTAATAACTAGAACTCTAGGCACCTGAGGTGGCACTATAGATACCATGGGATGGGGAGGAAAGAAAAATGTGGGCTATCATAACTACAGAGTTTGAAAGTTTTAATGGCTCCACATGCTTGTCCATTTTTTAAAGAAATTTAGTTATTGTACAAACAAAAATACATCCAAAGTAACAATATGATATGCATATATTCTTAAATCAGATCTACCCACTAGATCCCTTCCTATTCTCACTCCCTCTCCCCTCTCCCACCTGCCAATCTCTCCTCTCCTTCCCAATACATACCTATAATTGCCCTAGACTATGTGTTACTACGCCTTTGCTGGGTCTAATACATGAGGTTGACTACCTTTCAGACAGACATGGGTTTAGCTCCAGCCTCTGCAAATGAGTGAAAGCATTTGACCCTTGACTCTCTGGATTTGGCTAGCTTCACTCAGCATGATTTCTTCCATTGCCATCCATTTATCTTCAAAGGCTGCAATATCATTGTTTCTAATTGCTGATTAGCACTCCATGGTATATATATGCCACAGTTTTTGGATCCATTCATCCAGTGAGGGGCATCTGGGTTGGTTTCATAATTTAGCTATTGTAAATTGAGCTGCTATGAACATACTTAAGATGATAAAACAGAAAAAAGGTTTTTTTTATATACTAAGACCAGCGCTCCTTAACTAGAATATGGAGGGACTTATCTTAGTATGCCTTAGAACTTTATAATTTTCTAAGCATAGTATAATACAAAAGCTTAGGAAACTGGTTAGAAACATCAAGGGTTATATGAAACTCAATGAATGGATAAAGTAGAAAATATTGACTCAATATCAGAGGAGGATAACAAGGAAGATTGTCAGTTTCAGCCTTTGGGAACAAGAGTGAACGACATGTGCTTTACAGGTTAAAATGTGTATTATATACATGAGATGGGAATCACTAAGCTAGAATATTATCACAACCTATGTCCCATGATAATTATGGGCACTTGTAAACACAAATGAAAAACCACTCTGGCATACACATTTTAAATTCATATAACAAAGGGTAATAAAAAATTACTTAAGAGGTATAAACTTAGAATAAAAAATTATGGGATGAATAAAAAAATAATTTACCATGGTGAAAGTCATCTCATTTAATAAATAGGAAGATCAGAATTTCAAGAACAGTTATATGCAGCTACATCATTGTTCATAGCAGCACATTTCTCAACAGCTGAGCTATGGAAACAACCATTGTGCCCTTTAACTGATGAACGGATAAAGGAATCATGGCATACACACAATGGAGTATTACTCAGCCACAAGGATGAATGACATTCTGAGATTTGTTGGCAAATGGATGAAACTGGAGGATATCACCCTAAGTGAAATAAGCCAGTCTCAAAAAACCAAAGGTCGAATGTTCTCTCTGAAATGTGGAAGCTAACCCAAAATGAGAAAGAAAACAAAGGAACAGTCAAAAGGGAAGGAAATTAATTTGCTCATGTTCATATATGGACATACCAGTTAATCTCATGAATATATACAGATATCAATGAGTCACTAAAAATGTTATTTAGTAAATAAAAGAAAGACTAGTAGAGGGAAGAGAAAGCATGGGTTGATACTAGGGACTGAGTTAGAATAAGTTATACTGCATGCTGTCGCCCCCCCGCAGGGTTCTGGGGCGGGGAGCGGGTGGAACGGCCTCGGGGGACCTTAGCCGTTCCCCGGGGGGCCAACAGGACACTGGGAACCGGGCGCCGGCAGGACAGGGCTGAGGACCGGGGAAGAGGAGTCGCTCCACGCAGCGTTCCTGTGCGAGGAGCGGGCAGAACGGCTTTAACAAGCCATCCTCCGAGGGGCTGAGTTAGGAAGGGTTGGGGAGCCGGGAACAAGGGGGCGAACGCCGGCGGCTGGAACACGGGACTTGCATCTTGTACCGCTGCTGATCTGACGTCGCTGCTGCTGCTGCTGCTGCGGATTCTTCTGACTGCTTCTGTGCTCTCTTCCTTCAGGACGCGGCTGCTTGCTTTCTTGCTCTTCTCTGGCTACTGCTTCTCCTTTGGCTGCTTGCTTCTTGGGCCGCTTCTTCTCTGGCTGCTTTCTCTTCTTTGGCTACTTGCTTCTTTGGCTGCTTTTTCTTACCTGACTAGCTGCTATTCTATTTATCCATTACAATAACCAATAGGGTACAATGCAAACACCTTTCTCCAATTGTAACAAATGAGTGGCCGAATAGCTTAGTCATGCGGTCAGGCAATTTGCTAATTACAAGCCAGCTGGACCCCTTAGAGTTGTTTACCACCAATTCTTCTACAAGCCAGCTGAGCCTCATGTTCCCAACACATGCTTTTATAAATATGTTAATGTTTATTTTATTGTCAAATACATATAAAAAGAACAGCGGGTGGGAGGAACAGAGGGGAAGGGGAAATGCTGGAACTGAATTACAAGGTATACTCCAAGCTTTTATAAGTATGTCATTGTATATACTATTGTCATGTATATAAAAATGTTCTTTATAGGTATAAGAATTCTGTCAGTATACTTGGGCATATTACAATAAATATATACCCCAGAAAGAGAGTCAAGGGACCAGGGGACAGGAGGAGGGAGGGAGGTGGGGAAGTGCTGGGTGGTGGATGTTGACCAAATTATGTTGCTGTATTGTGTGAATGTATGAATATGTGACAACAAATCCCATCATTATGTACAACTGTAATGTGCCAATAAAAAAGGAGCAATATCATAGCATCTAGAAAAGAGAATGCTCCAAAGAGTTAAAAATATTAATGAAAGATGTAAAAAATAAGAAACATCACTATATAAATGAAAGTGATATTAAAAATAAATAAATGGATCTTTTAAATGAAAGGGTGATTACAATACAACAGATTAGATAGAGAATTCAGGGGAAACATATTCTATTCTTAGAAAATTTCTAAAATTCTTTGCAGAGATAAATAGAATTTATGGAAAAGACATTAAGAGATATGAGGAACTCAATTAGTTAATCTCAAAGGAGTATCAAAAAGAATGAAGAAGAAGATGGGGAAAGACATTATTTTGAAAAGACAGCATCTCAGATATTTCCATACTTCACATATTTAGGAGCCACAGAAAGTTCTAAAAAATAAAAGAAAAAAAATGAGAGCTACAATAAAGAACTACAGGAATGTTTTATACTAGAAGCAAACTATAATTAAAACACAGAACACCAAAGATAAAGATATTATAAAAGCAACCAGAAAGAAAAGGTATGAGAACTGGACAGCCAGTAGACATTTTAAGAGCACAAACAGAATTCAGTCATTCATTCAGTCATTGATTTCCTACTGTGTACCTGGAACTGTTACAGGTTTTGGGTATGCAAGCATGAACAAGACAACAAATTACAAGTCTGCATGGAAATTATATTCTAGTGGGAAAATTGCATTGCAAGTGGGAAAATCAGTCAATAAATAGGGAAATACAAAGGATGCTGATGATGGTAAGTGTTAAAGAGAAAGGAAAAGCTGTGGAGACTGGGGGGTAAGAAACCCCCCTCCAAAGTTTAAGTCTTTGAATCTACTGAGATAATCTGGCAATGTAGATAGATTATCAGGAGAAAAAACAGATACAAATTTAATAATGAGCATGATAACATCAGAGAAAGGTATCTAGTAACTTATTGAGGCTCAGAAGCATGTATGTTCTCTTCTTAGGGGATGGAGAAATGGGAGACATACTCAATTATGAGAAGTGGTAAATGATTTTTAGGGAAGTTGAATAAACCTGAAGAATAGACGATGGGGGCTGGAGTGGTGGCTCGGTAGTTACAGCGCTTGCCTGGCATGCGCAAAGACCTAGGTTCGAGCCCCAGCATTACATACACAACGAAGTGTCAGAGCAATGAAACCCACATGAAAAACTACATAAAATTGATTCTCTCTCTCTCTTTAAAAAATAGATGATAGTTTATAAATGATTCTTTGAAAATGGATTGGGACTGAATAATAAGTTGAATCTTGCCTGTTAGTAAAATCTCAGGAATGGAATAGGAGGCAATTGTGCTCCTTCTGGAGATGCTTCAGATGAAGGAATGGCAGAGAGAGAGAGAGAGAGAGAGAGATCGATCCATTCTCTCTCATGGGGGCAGAAGCATGAGAAGGTCAGAAAGTCCTTGATTATTAGGCTGCTTCTAAGGCCTTTAAATTTCCTTTAATTCAAAGTTCTCAGAATGTCAAAGTGACATCCCATGGGGTATTGTTTTCAAACAGAAATAGTGGAAGCATGCTAGCTTAAATAGGTTGGTTAGGGAAGGTCTCACTGATAAGGTGACATTTGAACAGAGACCTGAAGAAACTGAGACAATAGGACTGCAGAAAATAAATACATATTGATCCATAATTCCAGAAGCATCTAGATTTATCACTCAAGACTAAAAACTTTAAAAAGATGATGCTAGTAAAAGACTGAAAGTGCTTACCACTAATAATTTCTTGCTCAAAAAGTTGTTAAAATACTAAAGAGGCAAAATTGAATCTGTGAGAAAGAAACAAAGTACAAGAAATCAAACGTAAACAACAAAAAGAATCAATCAAATACAAATTAATGGATGAGCAAAAGCCAGTCTAGTAGAGGAGAGGAAGGAGAAATGAGAGGGGAGGGAGGACTGGAGGAAAAGGGGTGATCATGAACCAAAATAAATTTCTATACATGTATGTTTTTGTCAGGATGAACCCAACTACTATGTATAACTATGAAGCCCTAATAATAAAAGAAAGAAATGTGAAGTTGATAATTAATGAAAATAAAGTTTCAGTCATGCAAGATGAATTAGTTACAGAAATCCAATGTACAATATTGTGCAATACTGTACTATGTATTTCCACAAATGTTTAGAAAGGGAGATCTCATATGAAATGCACTTATCAACATTAAAAAATTAAAATAAAATATAAGATCTTTACAGAAAAACAAAAAAATAAACATGCCTAAATAAGTATTCCCTATAGAAACTATTAGGTAGGTTAATTAGCCAAGAACAGGTGGGTAGGTGAAAGGACTGTGAAGGGCAAACAGTAGGCAAATGCAAGAAGAAAAAATCCATGAGTCATAAAAATAAAACTGCAGGGAACCTTATCAGAACAATCAAGTGTTTGGAAAATGAGAGCTAGAATACTCAACCTTCCCCAACCTGTAGATAACTCTAATCCCTTGAGGGAAATACCACTTAAAACCATGGAGAACCTTACTGAAATAGACAAACTTTAGGAAATCAAACTGGTATGTTAATCTTTCCCCAGCAATAGTTAATTATTACCCCTTAAGGTAACTGCTGTCTCCAAACCATGTCTTGTAACCTTGTCAGCAGAACTCTCTCTTATCACTCAATAATGCTATATTAAAACTGACCTAATCACCCCTTGTGACCAGGATATCAAGACCTTTATAAAGAAAGTTTGATGCAGGCTATCCAAATGGCAATAAACTGATTAAGGAAGTATGAGAAGATAAGGAAGGGACAAGGGGACTCAAAAATCCTTAAAAGCTCCAATTGTGTGAGGGACACATTGACCCCCTCAAGGCAGACTGTTCAGCCTATCCTGAACATCTGTACCCTCTTTCTTTCTCATAAAATCTTGCCTACTCCTTTTAGCAACTCAACAGACATGGTAACAAAGAACCAATGACAGAGGAGAACCTCCACTGTTGCTTTGGTTCCCTGAATGGCCTTGCTCTGCAACAGAAAATAATAAAAAGTGCTAGAAAATAACACATATGAAGAGAAAATGAATATCATAATATTAAGGAAGGTTAGTGCTATTTGAATGCCCATCTAACTACTATCAGAATTAGAATGTATCATTTCCAAAATTGAAGAAAGTACAGGAAAAGAAGGTGAATATGATTAATACAAGTGAGGGCAGGGAAAGAGAGGGAGGAATGAAAGAAAATACAAGGTCAATGGGAAGATAGAAGTGAATCAAAATATAATAGTAATCACATCATATGTAAATGAACCGAATTTGCTAGTTAGATTCCTAAATTGGTTTCAGAAATTCAGCTTTTTGCTATTCATATGAGACACTCCCAAACATAGATGAGAGCAAGATTGAAAAAAGATGAAGAAGATAAGCATAGCAACATATTTTGGTGTGTATAAATTAATAGCAGACCAAATACAACTTAGGACAGGAGGTATTGTTTGAATTTACACTAGGAACACTATACATTACTGAATTAAAAGCTCCCACAAACTAATAATGAATTTGTACATATATATATATATATATGTGTGTGTATGTATATATATCCAATAGCATAGTTCAAAATATCAAGCAAATTTGACAAGATAGAAAGGAGAAATTTATATATGTACTGCATTCTTACAAAATTTAACATTATAATATTAACATTTATTAAGCATATAGAATATTAGAAAAAGACATAAAATGCTTCTATGTCCATAATATAGAATCTGGCTCATATAATTCAGAAATGCAAATTATTTTTAAGCACAATGGAACATTATTTAAATTAAACACATATAGGATCCAAAAGCATATGTCAACATAGTATAAAGTCCTGATATGACACAAACCATATTCTTTGTACACCATGGAATATAATTAGAAATCATGGACAAAAAGCTAATTAAAAAATGCAGCTTTAATATTTGTAAATCTTAGAATACACTTTTAAATATCTCAGATACCAAAGAATATGTGATAATAAACGTATTTATGCCTGAATTATTTTTTATAATATATTTTTATAGCCATGACAGAATATATATACTACCATATATTCAAGAGTTTTCATATAAATTCTTTTAATTTTGTTATAAATATTTCTTATATTTTTATCATGTATGTTCTAAATTCTTATCTGTTCTTTTACCTTTATGATACTTAGAAATATGCCAGTGATTTCCAAGTATTTGGGATTTTTAGGTCTCTATTATTATAGGTTTCTAATTTAATTCTATTGTGTTAAGAGAACAGATCACATTCTGTATGGTTTCAAGCCTTATAAATTTATTATGACTTATTTTATGTTCAAATAAATTATCTACACTGGTGAACATGGCATATGTACTTGTAAAAATGTGAATTCTTCTTTAGGGTATAATGTGTAAATATCAATTGTGTCAGGAGGGTGGATATTTTAAGATGTTCTACAACTATATTTCCCACTGATGTACATATATGAACTAAAGAGAGATTTTAAAATTTCCAAGAAAATGTGTGTATTTGTCTATGCTTCTTTTTATTTTTGTCAATGTTTATTTCATGTATTTTGAGATTGCTTTTAGAAACACACATATTTATGATGCTTATTTCATGCAAAACTTAGTTCATGCAAAACTTACCTCTATGGCTCTCCCTTTTCTTGGATTTATTCCCCCTAAATTTCCTATTGCATTCACTCCAAAGTCTGTCTTCACATTCCTCAATGTAGTTAAAATTGTTTATTTTATCCAGAAAAGAAAGGCAGAGAAATTGATCTTATGTATGAGTTAAAGTAAGTAATGTTAGATGCTGTCACAATGTTCACTTTAAAGTTCCTTAACAAAATAAATTTTATTTCTTCCTTACATGACAATACAATCAGTTTTGGCAGCTCTCCTCCAAGAAGTGACTCTGGATCTCCTTGTTAATTAAATCTTGTGGTTTCAGTACATGAGTCTTAAGTCAGTAGCCTAACTCTGGTGGTTCCAACAAACCACATCCAGCCACTTGCCCCAAAAACCAAACAGAAAAGGTGATGGTGAAAAACAGGAAAGGAAAGTTAATCAGTATGGCGTATTGGGAAGGCAAAGTGAGATCAAACATCTGAGCTCTGCCTTGGAGATGCTCACATGAGGAAGAATTGGGGCGGGGTGCAGGAGGTATGCTATGTTCTGATTGAACATTTTCTCAGTTCTGATTTTTCAGCATGGCTATATAGAAGTTCTATCGCTTGAAGGAGCAATTTCCATTTGCTGCTTAGGATATTTACCTATCAGACCTGTGATCCTGGAAGAGAGCAATTGCTCCTGCTTAGGGGAAAAGTCTCATCATGGGGTGATGTGCTTGCCCCCACTGATACTGGAAGGTGGGAAAGAAAAGCTTCTAGATGTCACTGCAGGGGTCTGAAATGTAAAAACTGACGTTGAAAGTTCTTGCAAATCTTGTCTCAGGCTCAAAAGGTGACAAGACAGGTTATAAGTAAATTTAGAGCTAATAAAACTTATATTACTAGTTTTTAGATGAACACTCGTTGAATAATTGATGTGTGTATGTGCAGAACTGAGCAGGTCAAAAAGTTTAAGGTAATAGGGAGACAAATACAAATGTAACAGCGGCCCAGTTTATGCTTTGAATATAATGCTTGCTGCTCCGCCATTGTGACTTAGTTTTAAAATGAATCTCTCCCCCTCCTTAATCTCAGGGGAAACACGATTATCTTAGTTCCCCCTCCAGGAATAAGTTCTCTGTCCTTGAGCACACACTTACCACAGAAATGAAGTAATTCAGATTTTGAGGAGGGTACTAGAAGACCTCAGAAATGACTATCTACCAAATTAATAAGTGAATGACAACTTTGGACAGAGAATGGGTGGAATGTAGCCTTTAAAATTCCCCTTGAACCCCCCTGATGGGCAGAATCAAAGCCTCTGTGACAGGAATTTCCTGTTTCTCCTTTGTTAGCAAAGGAAGAAAGCTGCTTTCTCCTTTTTCTCAAAACCGTGTGTCCTCATTATTGGATTGGCATTGGGGACAAGGATCGAGCTTTCAGTAACACAGATGAAAGGAGAGATGCCAAGCTTTATCTTGCTTTCAGTTATCCATAGGGCATCTGCAGGCTTAAGCAAAGTCCCTGTTGTAATTTTACTATCTTGTTATAATTTCAATTTCCCTTCATCTCGTTAACAAAGTCTAGTATAACAAACCAAAATGTGCACTCAGATTTTGTCCCAGGTTTCTAGCAGAGAATTCTTAAAACTCTTTCCTGAGGGTCTATTGTTATTCACAGCAAGTTCCTTTTGATCCACACTGGAGTTTATGGTAATGATTAACTCTTAGTTTCAGTAGTGTGGTCCCACTAGGTAGCTTCTGGTGGGAACTCATTGTCAAAGGAACCAATCATGCGATTGGAGGGGTGAGACTTTCAGACTTACCACTCAGCCCTTAAGGAAGCGAGAAGAATTAGAAAAACTTGGAAATAATATGTCACAAAGAGTTTCCTGGTTAGTGAATATACCAGCATATATTGGCAGAGTACATACCCTGATTCCATAGAAACTTCTCCTGTGATCTCTTTAGCTAGCCATTCATTTGTATTCTTTATAATAAATCCATAAATGTAAGTACAGAATTTTCCTGAGTTCATGAGTCATTATAGCAAATCATCAAAGGTGGGATGTGGGAACCCTAAACTTGTAGTCAAGTTAGATAGAAATTCAGGTAGCCTGGGAACATGAAATCATAGCTGGAGTCTGAAGTGGGGTTGTCTTCTAGGACCAAACCTCTTAACCTGTGGGGTATGCACTAACTTTGCATATTTAATGGCACAATTGAATTGAGTTCTAGGATAGCCAGTTGGTGTCAGAGAGTTGCTGTTGGAAATTGCAAAGGGATAGTGTGTAGTGAACCCTGCCTCTATAATTAACTTCATTGGTCCAAAAGTGAAACCCATTACTTCTGCTGACCTTCCATTGGACGGAGCTATACATATAGGTGAAAGGTTACTGCTGTCTCTAGTTAGGCAGACACACGTCAGCACAACTCCACACTATGGAAGGAAGAATACATATTTGGTGGGAAGCTAGCTTTCTCTGATATAGTACCTAACTTAGACAGTAAGAGAAAGAAAAACAGAATAAAAATAAAGTCTTTAGAAGGAAGGGTAAAATAAAGTACAGTAGGGACTTCAAAAAAATCAAATGAAAAGGAAGAACAGAACTGAAAGCAAATTCTTATAACAAAATGGAAAACCTTTGTCCAAATTTACCTTATAAATAATGCTAGGGATGGAAAGACAGAAGGCATGTATAGTTTACGGTAACATAATAATTATAAATAACTTTATGAGCCTATTTTTGAAAATTTAGATTGAATGAAAAATTTCCTAGAGCATATCAATTTCAAAAAGAGTTTGAACATTTTTGAAACTCTGTATATGCATGTAAGCATTAAAGAAATTGAATCAACAAATTAAAAATCTACATAGGAATAAATCCTTCATTAGGACCAGAAAAATTAATAAAGGTGTTTCACCATATATTTGAACAACAGGAAGTGCCAATCTTTTTTTATTTTTTTTTAATTTTTGAACAACCATACAAGTTTTTAACAAAATAATATAAAATGTGTATAGATTCTGGGTATTACAATTACCCCCAGGAGTGCCCCCCCAATTACCCACCCTTATCCCTCCCAATCTTATACAAATTTCAAAGTATAAATAAAATAGCAAAACACCAAATAATCTTTTGTGAGACTAAAATAGAATTATGCCAACATCTAACAAGGATAATAAGAGAAAAGGACATTTAAGGTGGAACATATTTATGAACATAGATGAAATAATATTTCTAAATAAAATATCAGCATATCGGCAGGGTACTTAAAATATGGCCATGATAAATGGATTTCTTGTGGAAATTTTAAAAAATGATATGTCATTAGTAACTTTAGTACCTTTAGTCACTGTGTTAACAGATAAAGGAAAATTTATCTTACAATTTCAATAAATTGAATTAAAAGTTTTTTCATGGGGCTGGAGCAGTGGCTCAGCAGTATCGGGGCTTGCCTGGCAAGCATAAGGACCCAGGTTCAAACCACAGCACCACGTACACAACTAAGTGTTGGAGCAACTAAAGCCATGTGAAAAACTAAATAAAGTTGTTTCTCTCTTTCTCTGTCTCTCTCACTGTCCCTCTCTCTTTTAAAAAAATTTTTTTCATGATAACAATAGCTCTCACCGAACTACAGACTGAGAATATCTTTTTAACTCAATGGAGTGTGTCAATGGGTATCTTAGGAAAAACCAGAATCTAATTGTTAAACATTAACAACAACTATTAATTTAAAAGTTATTTACT
>PVKS010049015.1:0-12162 GCA_004027875.1 Aplodontia rufa | reverse complement strand
TGGTGCTGTGGGGCTCCAGGTCAGGCACCAGGGAGCCTAGAAGGGTCAGGGGCGCTGCCACCCTCAGGGAACTGGGAGGAGCAGTGAGAAGATCAGCGTTGATCCTCAGGAGCCGTGAAGGAGGTAGGAGCAGACCATTTATCAGAGGTGTGCCAGTCAAGCTCTTGGGGTTTCGAGGAAGCTTGGGGTTGTGACAGCAAGACTGGGACTCCAGAGATGCAAGTAAGGCACCAAGGGCACAGAATTTAAAGAGATGCCCACTCTCGGAGGCTATGAGTGAAGCGTTGACATTGTGCGAACCTGATCATAAACACCGCCTTCAATTTTGCAGGTTAGGTGTCCTGCTAGGCTCACTATGAGCTTGCTCAGCTAACAGTGGGGGTCAGGAGGACTTCACAGAAAAGTTAATAATCTGAGCTGAACCAAGAAAGGAGCAGGAGGATTTAGACTTCGTGGCACTGTTGTGTACTTCAGGTAAAACTCAGGTGAGAACTCTGCAGATCTGTGCTCGTGTCATCAGATTGAATGTGACATGTGTGCAGGACATAAGGAGGAAGGTACAATAAGAAGAAAGAGAATATAGAGCTGGATTCTGCAATCCTTCAGGAAATTGTGATCCAAAACAGGTAAGTAAAAAACACAAGCGGGTTGCTGAAAGGTTATAACGCTTGCCTGGCATGCGTGACGACCCGGGTTCAAACCCCAGCACCACATACACAACTAAGTGTCAAGAAACAAAGTCCAGATGGAAAACTTTTTTTTTTTTTCTAGAGAGAGGGACAGTGAGAGAGACAGAGAAAGGGAGAAACAACTTTATTTAGTTTTTCACATGGCCCTAGCTGCTCTAACACTTAGCTGTGTACGTGGTGCTGGGGTTTGAACCTGGGTCCTCGTGCTTGCCAGGCAAGCGCTGAAACCGCTGAGCCACCACCCCAGCCCAGATGGAAAACTTAATAGTTGATTCTCTCTCTCTTTTTTTTTTTTTTAAAGAAAGAGGAAGAGAATCAATGTTATTTACTTTATCATCTGGCCTTTGTTTCTCCAACACTTAGTTGTGCATGTGGTGCTGGGGTTTGAACCCTGGTCCTGGTCCTCACGCTTGCCAGGCAAGCGCTCCAACCACTAAGCCACCGCTCCAGCCTCCCCTCTTTTTTTTTCCTAAAGAGAGAGAGAGAGAGAGAGAGAGAGAGAGAATTGATTTTATTTAGTTTTTCATGTGGCTTTCGTTGCTCCAAGACTTTGTTGTGTACATGGTGCTGGAGTTTGAAGCGCATGCCGGGCAAGCACCGTAACCGCTGAGCCACTGCTCCAGCCCTTAGCCTCCCCTCTTTAAACAAAACAAAACAAAAAAAAAAAAAAGAAAGAAAGAAAAACACAAATGGAAGAAATGTGTCTGTAGTATGTTATCACTTGCTTTTTTTCCTGTAGTACTGGGATGCTACAGAAAAAAAAATTCAGGGGTGAACCCAGGGGTGCTCTACATCCTCACACTTTTAATGTTTTTTTCTTTGAGACAGGATCTCCCTAAGTTCCTCAAGTTGGCCTTCAACTTGAGATCCTCCTGCCTCCGTCTCCTGAATAGCTGGAATTACAAGTATGTGCCACCATGCCCAACTATCACTTATATTTTTAAAAGGGAAAATGGGGGGGCTGGAGCAGTGGCTCAGTGGTTATGGCACTTGCCTGGCATGTGTGAGGATGCGAGTTCAAACTCCCAGCACCATGTAAAACTAAGTGTTGGAGCAATGAAAGTCACATGAAAAACTAAAAATCAAATTGATTCTTTCAAAAAAAATTGATTCTCTCTCTCTCTCTCACTGTCCCTCTCTCTTAAAAAAAAAAGAGGGGGATGCAAATAGATAAATATGTTCTTACATATGCATATATATAATATCATCATACACTACATAATGTTTCAGTCAATGACAAACCACACACACACCAGTGGCACCCTAAGCTTATATCGCCTAGTGGTGTCGTGGCCATCTTAATTTGTGTTAAGTACATTCTGTGATGTTCACACAACCATGAGATCACCTAATAAGGCACTTCTGAGAACATGTTTCTGTCATCAAGGGTTATTCAACTCTATGTCCCTCGAGGAATACACATAAATTTGATGACATTAGGAGCCAGTTGGGCCGGGTGACTGGAGGTCATTAGGGGGAGCCTTTTCAGTGACGGGAGTTTTTGTTGTTGTCTTTTTGTTTTTGTTTTTGCTTTTGTACTGTGGATTGACCCCAGGTACGTCTTAACACTGAGCCACATTTCCAGCTCTTTCTATTTTTTATTTTGTGACAGGATCTCACTAAGTTGCTGAGGCTGCCCTTGAACTTGTGATCCTCCCAACTCAACCACCTGGAATCACAGGCATGTGCCAATGAACACTGGCCTTTACAGCGTTTATAATTTGCAAGTTTTGAACCTTAAACCATTTGAATGTATTTCCTAATGAAAACAATTACTTAAACTTGCTAACTGAAAACCGCCCCCCAAAAAAAAACAAAAACTCAAACCCAAAAATGATATGAAGTATGTGACTGGGTGACAGTAGCTCTATTAACAAAAATGAAGAACTCTGGATGAACAATGTATTTGAGAAAAAGAACAATGTGTGTGGGTTGAGCCTCAGATGCCAGTCGTCATGCGTACAGGTGGAGAAGGCCCCACACAGTGCAGGTGGGAGCCCAAGAACTGCTGGAGAAAGATCTTGAAAGACCTTTGCCAAAATAGTTCTATTCAATGATGGGGGCAGAAGCCTGAATTCAAGTGGTAGCTGAATGAAGAGGAAGTGAAGAAATTAGGCTGGATGATTTCTTTAAGAATGGTAGATAAGGGGGCTGGAGTGGCAGCTGGGTGGTTACGGCGCTTGCCCAGCATGCGCAAGTACCAGAGTTCAAACCCTAGCACCACGTACACAGTGAAGTCTCAGAGCAATGAAGGCCACATGAAAAACTAAATAAAATTGTTTCTCGCTTTCTCTCTCTCTCTCTCTCACTGTGCCTTTATCTTAAAGAAAAAAAAAAAAGAATGGTAGATAAGGGGCTGGAGCCGTGACTCAGCAGTTGCGGTGCTTGCCTGGCTTGCATGAGGATGCGAGTTCAAACCCCAGCACCACGTACAGGAAATGTGTTGGAGCACCAAAAGCCACAAGAAAAACTAAATAAAATTGGTTTTCTCTTTTTCTCACTGTCCCTCTCGCCTTAAAAAAAAAAAAAAAAGAAAGAAAGAAAGAAAAAGAAAAAGAAAAGAATGGTGGATGATAAACTGGGTGTGGTGGCACACGCCTGTAATCCCAGCGGCTCCTGAGGCTAAGGCAGGAGGATTACAAGTTCAAAGCCAGCCTGAGCAGTTTAGCGAGGTCCTGTCTCCAAATAGAAAGGGCTGGGGATGTGGCTCAGGTGTAAAGCACCCCTGGGTTCAATCCCCTGTACCACAGAAAAACAAAACAAAACCCAAAAAAAGGAGGATTGAAAAGGAAATAATGAAGAGGTTGTGGTAGATAGAGAAAGCTTAGGGGAAGGAGGTAGAGTGAACTAGGCATGAGGGAGGTTTGAACATATTTACACACTTCTGGAAAGGAGTCAGTAGAGGGACGTTGAAGTTATTGTTAAAAAAAAATGTAAAAATGAGGAATAGAAGGAGGAGAAAAGGAAGAGGAGGAGGAGGAAATTGATGGAGGAAGCATCCTAAGGAGGTAAGGAAGCCACAAGGAATGAGGCATCTCCATGTTTGAGGAAAGCTAGAGGAAGCTGGGCTGCGGTTCAGAACAGAGAGCTTTCCTAGTGTGATCACCAGCACCCTTAAACAAAAAACAAAAAACAAACAAACAAAAAAAAGGTGGGAAGGAAAGAGAGAGAAGGTGGAGGGAAAGAAGAAAGTCTAGGAGAGCATGTGGAAGTGGGTGTAGAGGGCTGGGAGGGGAGGGAGAATTCAAGTTGGCTGCCCCCTGTCCTCTCTAGGAAGTCCTCTGTGGAAAGGAAGCCCCAGCAGTCCAGAGAGTTCAGGAGCAGTGGTGAGGGCCTGGAACAGGCCTTGCACGAAGAGAGAGCCCCAAGCAGGACAGGCAAAGAGGCCACACCAGTGTTGAGGGCCCAGCTGAGGTTAGAGCAGCTCAGAAGCACTGGGAACCTTGGACCGGCCTTCGCTCTCTTGCTTTCCACACCGTGGCCGCAGACATTCAGTGGCCAATATGTAGTATTGTTTCCTTGTTTGGGGCTGTCTCTTTTTGTGTTTGTTGGTTTGTTTTTTACATTGTGGTAAAAATGCACTGCGGTTTTTTGTTTTTGTTTTTGTTTTTTGTTTTGGCTGCCATAGTAAAACACCCCAGACCAGGTGGCTTACCAACAGAAATGTATTTTCTCATGGTTCCGGAGGCTGGAAGTCTGAGAGCAAGGTGATCAAGGTGTTGACATCAACAGATTTTGTTTCTTTCTTCTCCTTCCCCCCCTACTTCCCCCCACCCCTTCCCTACTCCTCCTCCTCCTTCTTCACTGGGTCTTGCTAAATTGCTGAAATTGGTTGGTCTGGAACTTGCGCTCTTCCTATCCCAGCCTCCTGAGTTGATGGCCTTACCGGCAGACGTGCCACTGGGCCTGGCAGGTATGGTTTCCAGGTACAATCTTGTTGTGTGTGCACCTGCCGTGAGACAAGTCTTTCTGTGCCTGCATGTCTGGTATCTCTCCCTGTCTCTCTGCGTCCACATTTCTCCTTTTCATAAGGACACTGGTCACATTGGATTATAGCCCACCCTAATGGTGCCATTGTAAATTAAGTACCTGGGTGAAAGCCCCATCTTTGAGTGGTCACACTCTGAGACACCAAGGTTAAGGTTTTAGCATATGAATTGGAGGGGGGGGGGACAATTCGACCTCTAACATACACATAACCCATAAATTCACCTTTCTCCCCATTTCCAGCTTACAGTTCAGTGGATTTTTTTGATTTTGGTTTTGGTTTTGTATGTCTTCATTATGGCTCGTGCATCTTGATTGCTTTCTTGCTTTCTGTAACAGTGAAGAAAATAAGATGTCTCAGGCTCATTCCTACCACATACTAGCAATCAGCATGCCTATTAAAAGGTTCCTTTTAGTGGGAGATGGTATTTACAGAACACAAACAGACTAGCTGTGATCCTTGCTCCTGCATTTTCATTTAAATGGCACTGCTAGGAAGGATTTTTGAAAACAAAGAAGTTTGTACTAATATTTCCAATTCAAATTTAACCTCAGAAGTGTGCACGCCTGTAATCCCAGGGGCTCAGAGGCTGAGGCAGGAAGATCACAAGTTCAAAGCCAACCTCAGCAGTTCAGGAAGGCCCTAAGCAACTTAGCGAGACCTTGTCTCTCCCCCGCAAAAAAAGACTGATGGATGTGTTTCAGTGGTTAGGTGCCCCTGGGCGCAATCCCTGGTACAAAAAAAAATTGTTTACTTAAAACTACTGATTTTGTATTTGTATCACTTTTCTCTTACACTGAATATATTAGTTTTTAATAACATTAAGACAATTACCTATTTGCTTTATCATATAATATATGTAAAATAGCTCCAAGTAATAATGCCAATATTATTATTTACAGTAAGATTTGAATAAAATTTAAGATGCCTTGCCAGGCATGGTGGTACAAGTTTATCATCACAGAGACTGGGGAGGCTGAGACACGAGGATTGCAAGTTCAAGGCCAGCCTCAGCAACTTAGGGAGACTTTGTCTCAAAATTTAAAAAAAATAAAAAGAACTGGGGATATAGCTCAGTGGTAGAGCACCCCAGGGCTCAATCCCCAGTTCCAAAAGGAAGGAAGAAAAGGAGAAAAAAAAAAAAACATTTCTTTGCACTAAGAATGTAGAGTGAAGAAAATACCAGAATGTAAATTCACTTGGAATATTTTTTCTCTCTCATTTTGATACTAGCTTGATATACACGTAGGTTCGTTCATGCCTGTTGTGTTTAAAACCGTGTGTTAGCCTCCTAAATGTGCACACTGCTGTGGAAAGTCATGGGATTTCATTTAGTTTTACTTTCAAACACACTAAACATTCACATTGCAAAACTGAAAAATAAATCACAGAGTATTCAGAAAAATTGTTGTTCCAGCCGGGTCCCTCCACTTGCCCTCTTGCATGGATAATCATTTTATTATGCTAGTTTTTTTCCCCTCCTTCTAGTATTTCTTTTTGCAAAACAAGCAATTCAAGCCAGCATGCAAACATTCGCTTCCACACACATTCACATTTCTTGGAAAAATTAAAATTTCTTTATAGTTAATGTTTGTGTGCAATATTGTTTTCTTTCTTACCATCTATATGTGTGTTTATATTTCACGGGTGTCTCTTGTAGTTGAGACTTCATTTTTCATCTGGTCTGATAATTTGTTTTTTTCTGGTATTGGGGATTGAACACAGCACATCACGACGGCTCAAGTTGCTTTCTATTCATTTCTTGTGTTTCTTGTTCCTTTTTCCTACTTGACTATCTTCTTTCGTACGAGAATTTTTTGGTATGATTATAGTTTATTTCTACTATTGGCTTATCAGGGAGACCTCTTATTTATTTATTTAGTGGTTACTCTGGATTTTACCAATATGTACTTTTTAATTCATCACTCTATCTTCATATTTAATATAACTTAATCATGATGCATACAAATTTCTACCTACCTGACCTTTCTGTTATTTTGGTCATAGGTTTTTTCCTGTATATATAACATCACAAATATTACCCTATTTTCTTTAACAGTGATCATATTTATAATGAATTTAAAAATGAGGGGAAGCATATGAAAAGATGTTCAACATCATTTGTCATTAAGGAATTGCAAATTATTATTATTTGGGGGGGGCCTGCAGGAACTTGCTTTATTCCTTGTTTTTTCCAATTGCATTGGCACACTGACCCCTCAGGACTGGTCCCTCCTTGGGGTGGGCTAGCAGGGCAGTACCACCTCTCCTATGGTCCTCTTCTCTGTAGGGAGTGGCGGGAACTATTACAAACCCACTACAAGGGCAGACACAGCAAAGCCCAGAGTGATCTTGGACGACAGGGAGAGTCCAGCTGCTCCCAGTGACTGCAGAGTAGCCACCAGGCTGCCAGAGACGACTCCACCCCCGTTGGCGATGGCACTGCAGACATCGTCTTGGCTGCCAGTGAGGAAGCAGCGATTCCTGTCCCAGTGAAGCCCGTGGCACCTAGCACCACTGGCACAGAGCCCACGGCTACACTCCGCCAGCCACAGCTACAGCAGCCTTAACTAAAAATCGGGAATTGCAAATTAAAGCAACAATGAGGGCTGGCCCCGTAGCTCAGTGGTAGAGCGCTTCCCTGGCATGCGAGAGGACCTGGGTTCAAACCCCAGCACCACGTACCAAAACCAGATGAAAAAATAAATAAGATTAGTTCTCTCTCAAAATTTAAGGAAAAAAAATCAAAACAGTAACAATGAGGTACCACTACATACTAAGAATGGGTAGAATCCAAACAAACCAATAATACAATTGCTGGCAAGGATGAGAAATAGCAAGAATTCTTATTCACTGCTGGTGGAAACGTAAAAGGGTACAGGCACTTTGGAAGACAGTTTTGTAGTTTCTTTCAAAACTGAATATGGTCTTAACATATTCTCCAGCAATCACACTCTTAGGTATTTACCAGACTGACATGAACATTTAATTCCACCCAAAAACCTACATGCAATTTTTTTTTTAAGAGGGAGGGACAGAGAGAGAATCATTTTTTTTATTCAGTTTTTCATGTGGCTTTCACTACTCTGACACTTGGTTGTGTACGTGGTGCTGGGGTTCGAGCACGCGTCCTTGTGCATCCCAGGCAAGCACCATACCCCTGAGCCACCACTCTAGCACCTATACATTGTTTATAGCTGCTCTATTCATAATCTTCTAAACTGGAAGCAATCAATGCTTCCTTCAATAGGTGAATAGATAAAGCCGTGAATGAAATGTTATTTAGCAATAAAAATAAACGAGCTATTAAGCTACAAAAAAGGCCCAGATGAATCTTTAATGCGTATTGCTAAGTGAAAGAAACCAATCAGAATAGGCTACATACTACACAACTTCAATTATATGACATTCTGGGAAAAGTTAAAACTGTAGTGATAATAAAAAGATTAATGGTTCTTGAGAAAGGTTAAGAATAAGGGTACTGGGCTAGGAGCGGAGGCTCAGCAGTTACAGTGCTTGCCTGGAATGGACGAATACACAGGTTCAAACCCCAGCACCACGTACACAAGGAAGTGTCAGAGCAATGAAAACCATGTGAAAAACTCAATGAAAACAGATTATGTCTCTCTCTCACTGTCCTTCTCCCCTTTAAAAAAAAATAAGAATAGGGGTATTTTAGGGCAGTGAAGTCATTCTATATGATATTGGAATGTTGGATATATGATACTATGCATTTATCAAAACCCATAGAAGTTTTCAGCACAAAGAGTAAGCCTTTGTTTGTACACATTAAAAAATTTTTTTCTGGGGCTGGGGGTTTAGCTCAGTGGCAGAGCGTTTGCCTAGCATGCGCAAGGCCCTGAGTTCAGTCCTCAGCCCTGAAAAAAATTTTTTTTTTCCTAGGGCTCCTTTGAAGAAATCACTAATTCAGCACTGAAGGGGGAATATACCAACTGACTCAAGAACTTCTGATAGTGCTAGAAATAAGGAAGTGCTTAAGAGGGGCTGAAGTGGTGGCTTGGTGGTTACCGCACTTGCCTTACATGCATGAGGACATGGGTTCAAACCCCAGCACCATGTACACAATGGAACATTGGAGCAATGAGAGCCGAATGAAAAACTAAATAAAACTGATTCTCTCTCTCTCATGAAAGAAAAAATACATGCACACGCACACATACAATGAGGAGGTATGATGAAGGGGTACAGGACAGCCACCAAAGCTGGAACACCCTGGGCAGCAAAAGAGATGAAATGAATCCATATAAAGTAAATATCTATAAGCACACGGTGATACAAGTGAATGAATAAATAAATAGCAACAAAGCTCCTCTTTAGGATTCCAAGTGGTAAGCATGGGCAGGGTACAGTGACTTCCTTCTGAAGAATAAGGTCTGGAAAACAAAAGAGTAAAAGGATAAATTTGTAAATTATATCAACATGATAATTCACGTTGACTGTCGCTCCCCCCTGGGTTCTGGAGCGGGGAGTGGGTGGAACGGCCTCGGCGAACCTTAGCCGTTCCCCGGGGGCCAGCAGGACACTGGGAACCAGGCACCGGCAGGACAGGGCTGGGGACGGGGGAGAGGAGTCGCTCCCCACAGCGTTCCTGTGCGAGGAGCGGGCAGAACGACCTAGTGAGCCGTCCTCCCAGGGGCCTGGTTAGGACAGGGATGGGGCGAGGAGTCGCTCCCCGCTGCACTCCAGAGCGAGGAACGGGCAGAACGACCCGACACTGGGCCATCCTCCGAGGGGCTGAGATAGGAAGGGTTGGGGAGCCGGGAACAAGGGGGCAAACGCCGGTGGCTGGAACACGGGACCTGCATCTTCTACCGCTGCTGATCTGACGTCTCTGCTGATCTCTCCGGTTCTGTGCGTCTTCTCTGCTTTCTCCCTTCAGGACACGGCTGCTTGCTTTCTTGCTTTTCTCTGGCTACTGCTTCTCCTTTGGCTGCTTCTTCTCTGGCTGCTTTCTCTTCTCTGGCTACTTCCTTACCTGACTGGCTGCTACTCTATGTATCCATTACAACAGCCAATAGGGTACAATGCAAACACCTTTCTCCAATTGTAACAAATGAGTGGCCGAATAGCTTAGTCATGCGGTCAGGCAATTTGCTAATTACAAGCCAGCTGGACCCCTTAGAGTTGTTTACCACCAATTGCCAGCTGAGCCTCATGTTCCCAACAGCTGACAGTCTGCATCCTTGAGAAGACATGATGTGAATATTCTCGACTTCAGTGCTCTTCCTCTCAAAAACCCGTAAACCTAGTCTAGTCATAATTTTCTTTTGAGATAAAATCATATTGAAGGGGCTGGAGCAGTGGCTCCGCATTTACAGTGCTTGCCTGTAACCCCAGCACCACGTATGCAACGAAGTGTCAGAGCAAGGAAAGCCACATGGAAAATTAAATAAAATTGGTTCTCTATCTTCTCCCTCTATTTTTTTAAAGAGAGAGAGACAGTGAGAGAGAGAGAGAGAGAGAGAGAGAGAGAAAGAGAGTCAATTTTATTTAGTTCTTCATGTGGCCTTCATTGCTTCGACACTTCGTTGTGTACATGGTGCTGGGGTTCAAACCTACATCCTTGCTCATGCCAGGCAAACCCCATAACCACTGGGTCACCACTCCAGCCTCTCACTTTCTCTCTCTCTCTCTCTCTGAAAGAAGGAACAGTGAGAGAAAGAGAATAGCAATTTTTATTTAGTTTTTCATGTGACTTTCATTCTTTGGACACTTTGTTGTGTATATGGTGCTGGGGTTTGAACTCGCGTACTTGCACATGCCAGGCAGGTGCCGTAACCTTTGAGCCACCACCGTTAAAGAAAAAAAAAAGCCATCAGTCAACCAACAACCAGCAGGGAGTTGGAGAATAGTGGCCCCAGCTTCCTGAACGCTCCCTGACTGGGTCCATATGAGGCATATTCTGCACAGTCTCTTCAGAGTTCCTCAAAAAGATTCATCCTCAAAGCCCACAACGAAACCCTGTCCTATATCACACCCTTCCTTAGCTTCTTTCCCTTACCGGTCTCACCTCCCCTTTCCCAGTAGGATCTCCTGGCATCACTTCCCAAATAAAGTATTGTGATCAAATCCTTGTTCACAGGATCACTTCTAGGGGAACCCAACCCAGTCTAATAAGGTATATTCCTTAAGATTTTTTATTTTTATAATAGAAGAAAATGGAAATGAATCATCAAACCTATGATTTTTTATTTTCAGTAGTGGGAATGGCACCAAGGGGTGCTCTACCACAGAGCTACATTCCTAGGTCTTTTTATTTTTTATTTTGAGACAAGGTCTCACTAAGTTGCCAAGGCTGACCTCAGATTTGGGATCCTCCTGCCTCAGCCTCCCAAGTAGTGGGGATTACAGTCACGCACCACCATGGCCAGCTAAATCTAAAGCATGAACCTAAAGACAGCATTTTATAAAATCTAAAAAGCCAGTTGAAAAAAGATGAATCTGGAGAGCAGGGAATGGAAGAGAAGCATCATTAAGTATTTCTCAGATGAGGTAGAGTTCTTTAAGTGGGGCGTTGGATATTCTGGTGACCAGGCTCACCGTAATGTAGAAACCAGATAGGAAAGCTTGCATCTAGTTGTAGCTCCATTATCAATCAACCATAGCCCTGTTTTTCTTACCTGAAGAGTAGAGAAACTAAAACACAGCCCTTTTATGTAACTTAGACTATCAACAGTATAAACTGCTTGGAGGGACTTGGAGTTCAAGACATATTAATGTGCTATTTTTAAACAGCTAAGTGAAGTTTACTTTGTATTTTTATGTGGCATATATTCATAGTACTAAGTGTTTTAGAGATGACCTTAAATGTTGGGTAAATATTAAATTTAAATATATTTTTAATATATGGATAAAGTGACTAAAAGTTTGAGTTAAAAAAAAAACCCTTATTTTACCAAACTTAAGACCATCTAAATGTGAAGGAATATAAAAATTATAAAGCAAATTATGTTTAAATTGTTGGGTGAGGTTAGTAGTTTTGTTTCTAGTTTCCAAAACTTTGTTTCTGTGATTCCATTATTTTCCTAAGGAATGCAATGCTTTAGAAGAATGATTTGCAGAAACAAATGATACCAGATGTAATTAATTATTCTAATATTTTACTGTCTTCCTGTTTACATTTGAAATTTTTACAACAGGAAAAGAAGACTTATGAAATTACTGTGCATGATTTTGCCAATCACCAAATTATTTTTTATTTTTTTCTATTTCTTTTTCCAATCACCAAATTATTAAATGATGATTTAAAATACATATATATATTTTAAACAAATGTCCTAAATGACCTTTAGCACACAAAGGAAAGAACACAAATTGAGAGTGTAGTGCTCAATGATATTTTGAAATTGATACACCAGCGTAATCACCACCTAGCCCAGCAGAGTGCCCCGCTCAAGTCCCCTTTCCCATTGCCACTCAATCCTCCCCAAAGGCAACCATCATCACAGCTTAGTTTTTGTTTTT
>PVKS010049014.1:0-12159 GCA_004027875.1 Aplodontia rufa | reverse complement strand
TAAGTCACGTGAATTAAAAGTCATTTGGATCCAATTTTTTAATTTAATTTATGAGCGCTCATTTATAAGCCAATTTGGTACCACATTGAAAATACATATAACATACATGTACAAACACATAGGACAGGTGCGCACACACACACACACACACACACATACACACAAACCAACAGGAAATAGATTTTAGAACCTTGCAATAATTGACCTTTTGAATAAAGATAGCAGTAAAAATCATAATTTAAGAAAAAAAACTTTAGTTAGATAAAATAAGACTGTTGAAAAATACCTGCAGGTGCACAAAATAGGTGAATTCACCGAGCTCAAGATCCATTCTAGTAAAAGAGCATGCATACATCTTTAGTACCAGAATCAGAGTTAGTCTGGGCATTGAAGGAATGAGAGCAGGTGAAATCCTCAGGAAGTTGTTTTCAAAGAATAAAGAAAACCTATATGAGATCTTTCCAATCTCCTTTTTGTGTCCAAATGAAGAGAAAACTCCTTAGGAATTAACTTGGCTTTTCAGCCGCTTAAAAGTTTAAAAGTAGCATTTTTTCTTTTTTCTTTTTCTTTTTTTTTTTTTCCAAACCTGTTTAGGCATTAGCTCATGTAATTTGCATTGTAAAAGATGGCTATCAAACAGATAATTAGTTGGTCTCTCCTTCCTTTTTACAAAGGAGCTAAGCTGCAAAATGTTAGACTGAGGCTTTTTTAGGGCATTTTTGGGTTATGCAGGCTGATGGTGAACCTGGCATAACATGAGAATGAAGCTCCTGTCTGAATTAGTGGACGTCCTTTAAAATTAAGAGAAGGGAGCCTTGCAACCTTTCAGCCATCGCTCTAGGCCCCAGGCTCCCATGGATACCATGAGGCGGGGCAGCTGCCCCGAGGGTCAGAGGCGGATATGGTATGCAGCAAGCTCCAGAGAGAAAGTGACCCACCTTTAGCAGGCCATAGGGCCGAGCCAAAAAGAGAAAATGCCCCGAGGCGAGGGAGATCCCCAGATTGGACTTGAGTTGTATCTAAACAAAGTTCCTGATTAGCTACTTTCCACAGTAAATATTGCCCTCCAGAAAGACAAGCCCTTGCTAGATTACCCCAATCTAAATGAGTGAAGTTATAACTGCCTATGGAGTCCAGAATGGAAAGAATAAATGCTGCTTGTACTCCATAAGTCATAACCGCTTCTTTCAACTGTTTAACAAGTTTTATATCGAGGGGCTGGTGGTATCTTTGCTGGTTTTGATCCTCCAATACCGGAAAGAAGGATCGAGACTCTACTTCATCCCAACTAGTACGAGGGGTTTTCCCAGCATAGCGTGAGCAAGCGCCTCCACATGGCTCCAGATTATAAGCTGGTGACGCAGATGGAGTTAAATGGAGCTGAGAAAACCGCTTCTCCAGATCCTCCCCAGACCTCTCTGGTTCAGTATCACTTTCTGTCTCTGAGTCTGACGATTCATCTCCTCTTTCTGAGGCTTGGCTTAATTCCTTTTTTATCTCTTCAAGAATCTGTGCAACCTCCCTAAATTGTTTCCTCATATCAGAGCGCTTTGAATCCAAGCAGGAGCGTACTGAGGACCATATAGGCAAAGTCCCTATGGGGATAGAATTCTTTTTATTGTTCTTATGCAACTCCTCTCCCAAATGCTCCCATTGAGGGATATTCAGGAGCCCCTCTTCTAGAAACCAAGGGGCTACATTTTCTACTATTTGTAAAAACTTGCTTGCTGTGTAGGATATCAAGGGTGTTCCATTAGCCTTTAGAAGAGACTTCAAAGGCCCCTCCATAAGGATCCTAGATATCTCTGATCCCATGATTTATACCTTTCCTGGTATCCAGATTCTATACAGCTTATCAATGGCCGCTTTCCGCGTGCCTAGTTTCACTTTTATTTGGCCGCTTTCCGCCCCTGATTTCAGTTAAACTGGACCACTTTTCCCGTGCCTGGATAGTCGCAATACCGCAAACGTCAAGGCTGCCTTTTCCTTTTAAATTATTAATAATTTACCTCCTTTTAATTACTTACCTTAATGTTAACCTTGGATCCCGGGTTTCGGCACCACTTATCGCGTTCCCTCTGCCCGCAGAGAAGACGCGACACGCGGTTAGGTTGGGAGAGCTTTATTTGGTCGACCTTCTTCTTCTTTCTCTTTCTTCCCTCCTTAGGGAAGTTCCAGTCACATAAAAAAAAAAAAACCTTTCTCCAACCAATCACATTGCTGTAATGAGGCATGCGCATGGACATAAAGCAGAGAATATACAGAGCATTCAGGAATCACGCGCTGGGCATGCAAGCTTTTGACCAGTGAGAATTACTTCCTCATTTACACCACTTGTTTGCGACAAGTCCAGACCACACTGGCTCAGTGCCAGCCGCCATCTTAAGCAGCCTATCTCCAGGGCTGGGGTCCCAGACACCCCGACAGTGTAAAATGTACAGGTCACAGATAGAAGAAAGGTTCCAATCATGGCTTTTTTCTCCATGCAGGTTATCATGGCTTCTACTGAGGAAGCAACCATTGTGGAGTGTGTGACTGGAAGTGATAAAATCATATAGTTTTCATTCAGTTATATCCAGTGGAAATTGTGCTATCCCAACAATAGAGAAAGTTCCTGTTTTAAAAGATGACTTAGAAAGAAGGATGATCCATTTTCAAAAGAGAGTCTACAAGTTTCCAAGATTAATATGCTTGATAAGCTCCTGCATGCTGTAAGGCAGACACGGATACACAGATCTCTTGAAGAAATATCCCAGGCATTTTCTTTGGAGTTAAAGGAATTAATGCCATTTGGCCTGAGCAAGGGACCTGATGAGAAGGAAAGGCAGTCATTTTTGAGAAGTAGATTTAGGGCAGATTATATAGTGTCAGTTTAGAGCAGGATCAAGTGCTTAAAATGTTTGTGAATTGCTATGGGTTGGGTGAAAGGTGTTCCCAAAAGATCAATATGTGAAACAGTGCAAAGGCTCAAGATAAAATGATTGGGTTATAGGAGCCTTAACCCAATCAGTGAGTTAATCCTCTGAAGGCAAGCAAGGTGTGTGGCTGGGAAGGTGGTTTGGTGGGGGTGTGACTTTGGGCTATATATTTTGTATCCAGTATGGTTCCTGGAGCCATGCCTTGAACAGCTAGCTTCCCTCAGCCATGCTCTTCTGCCATGATGTTTTGCTTCACCTTGAGCCTGGAGGAGGGGAGCCAGCCTTCTATGGACTAAGACCTCTGAACCATAAGCCCCCAAATAAGCTTTTCCTCCCTTAAAAGTGTTATTGTTTGGTCTTTCAGTCACACCATTGAAAAAGCTGACTAAAACAGAAATTGATACTAGAAGGGAGTTGTTATTGTGACTAACCTGACCATGTGGATTAAAAGTTCTTAGAACTTTTTTGGAAATTGTGGGAGGAACTTTGGAAAGTTTAGTGATGCAAGCTAGAAAAGTTTCAGATTGCTATACACCAACCTTAGTGGGTGTTTCTGGTGGGAGCTCAGAAGACCATAATGCTGATAGGACTGTGGACAGTGAAAATGAGGCTCATGAAATTTCAGAGGAGAAGGAGGACTCTATTGAAATTGGATTAGAGGGCATTCTTGTTACATTCTCACTAATAAGTTGTGTTAGATAACTGTCAATAATGATGACCACATTTAGATATAAATTCCTCTTTCACAAAGCACAACCATTTAGAGGCACCTGGTGCCTCACTACACCTAGACCTCAGGCAACCACCCAAGCCCTGCTCTGAGAGAGAGCTGCAAGAGCAAATAAATTGCCCCACTCCAGACCACCTATTTGCTGTTCTCTCCAGTCCTGGGAGCAGCCATGCTGTTCTCTCCGGGCCTGGAAGCAGCCAATCTGTCACCCTCCCGCCAATAAAATCTCTTGTCTCAGCTATCAGGGGTCTCTTTCCTGTGCAAGTGTGTCCAACAATGGATCCCACCGTGCCCAACAAGTTGTCTGCATTTTGCCCATATCCTGATACATTCTGTGAAACTGATTTTAAAAGTGATGAACTTCTTAATCTGGTAGAGAAACTTCTTGGCAGCATACCCACTAAGGTATTGCTGGAAGCTTTTAGCCAAATTTATGGTAATAATCAGGAGCAGAAAACAGAGCAGAAATATTTGGAAAACTTGGACTAGAAAGATGGGAATAAAATGGGCTATAGAATTTGCACTTTTTAAAGACTTTACCACCACCAAAAAAATGCTAAAGACTTTGCAAAAATACAATAAGAAAGAAGGTTTTAGAGCATCTCAGGAATTGGCAAGACCTGCATCCATCTCAGGCTCAAGACAGTAAAAATTTCTTTAAGAAGAGACCACTGGTACACTGTTCTTTCACAAACGGGCCTAGGAAAGTTTTTCAAAGTGCTCAGCCACCCTGGCACTCAGAGGATGGTGAAACGAAATGCCCTGAGGGATTGTGAATTGCTGAATATAGGAACAGACCTTGGCAACAACCACATGGTGCTGGTTCTTCAGGATTGCAGGATGTTGAAGTTAGGGGATTGTGGAAGCTTCCACTGAGATTTTAAAGGAGGGCCTGGGAGTCTAGAGAAGATGCAGCAAGGTCCCTCAAGGCCCTGTGAGGATCCCCTGAGGGGGTAATGGATGGAAATGTGACAAGGAATCTGAAGCTGCAATGTTGATTCTAGCGATTAAGAAATGCTGGTTCCAGGACTGGATCAGAGGCTTAGTGGTTACAGTGGTTGTCTGTCATGTACGAGGACACAGGTTCAAATTCCAGCACACAATGAAGTGTCAGAGCAATGAAGACCACATGAAAAACTAAATAAAACTGATTCTTTCTCTTTGTCTCTCCCTGCCCCACTCTGTCTTTAAAACAAAAAGAAAGAAAGAAATGCCAGTCCTATGGAAGGACCACTGAAGAAAGCTGCAGGAATCAAGGAGAGCCAAGCAAAGACAGAGTTTTTGTGAACTACAATCTGCAAAACCATAAGGGTGGGGCTACACAAGTCTTTTGTAGAATATATCACAATACAATGTGTTCCAGATGCCAGATATGGAACCACAGAACTTGTTTGGCCTGCTGGATTTTGGTCTTGTTTTTGTCCCATCCCTTCTTTCTTTTATGTTTTCTGAATGGAAATGTTTGATCTGTACTATTATATTTTGAATACTTGTAAACTGCTTTTAATTTTTACAGGATCTCATGACACAAATTTGCCTTGAATCTCAGAGAAGACTTTGGACTTAGACTTTTGGGCAATCTTGGAAATATTAACACTATAGGGACTCTTGAAAATGGACTGAACATAATTAATATTGCAAGACTGTCATGAGCTTTTGAGTTGAGGGGTGGAATGTTATGGTTTGGATGAAATGTGTCCCCCAAAGTTCAATATTTGAGACAATGCAAAGGTTCAGAAATAAAAATGATTATGATGCAGAGTTTTTGAGATGAGGCTGGATTCTCTGCTCCCACTGGCAAATAGAGTCTGGGCCGACTACAGATTCCAGCAACCAAAATAGCCTGCTTCTAGTGTTTGCAGCAATTCCCAGCTAAAACTGGAAATTTGGGCTGGCGGCAGGTGTCTGTAGCCAAAATAGTGTTAGCAGCTCCCCAGCTAAAAACTGGGTGTTGCAGCTCTTGATGTGGTGGAAATTCATCCTGGAAATTCAGAGCCAATATTCTGGGTCCTTGTCTCATGAATTTGAAGAATAAAATACGTGGATAACCATGAAGGGGAAGTAAAAGGAAAAGGATTTATTCCAGGTGCCCCTCCATAAAGCGGAGGGGCACCTGGAAGCATGACACCCTCTAATGGAGGTCAGATCAGGAGTTATATTGATTTGGGGTATGAGCATAATTAACATTCATGCAAAGCAGGCATTGAGAAAGGCATCTACATCATTGGTTGAACCCTATGCAAAGCAGGCATTGAAACTTAGTACCAAAGTCTTTGGTTAAAATCTATGCAAAACAGGTAGCAATTCTTTCCAAGTTCCCATCTGTGTCCACCCCCATTTCTTAGTTTTCCAGCCTCAGGGACAAAGGAGTTGCTCCCACAGGTGAGCTTCATGGTCATTTGCATATGAAGGCCCTGTGTATGCCCTATCAATCACTCTCTACTAGCTAGCTGTTAGACCAGGCCCTTTGTCCTGTCAGGACTACCTAGCCATTTTACTATCTCTCCTAAAACTGTCTCAGTTGGGGTATCAGTGTCTTTACCCAATCAAAGAGTTAATCCCCTGGTAGGGATTAATTTGGAACTGAAGGCAGGCAGGGTGTGGTTGGAAAGGTGGGGCTGTAACTTTGGAATATATATTTTGTATCCAGTGTGGAGTCTCTCACTCTGCTTCTTGGAGTCATGACTTGAACTGCCTCTCTCCAACATACTCTTCTGCCATGATGTTCTGCCTCACTTCAAGCCCAGAGGTATGGAGTCAACCTTCTGTGGACTTACACCTCTGAAACCATGAACCACTAAATAAAATTTTACTTCTAAATTTATTCTTGTTGGATCTTTGTGTCACAAAAATGAAAAAGCTAACTAAAACAGGGATAGATTTTAAAAGTTTCTAGGAAAAGAGAGACATGCTTTCTTTTACTGACAGTGTAGTATTTTTTCACCAAGTTGACTTTTACTGCCAGATAGCAAACAGACTTTAGAAGGAAGAGCAGAAACAGAAATACAACTTATGAAGTTATTGCAAGAATGCAACGGAGATATGGTGGGGCAAGTTGTAGGGTCATAGAGACCCTACCTAGTAGAGGTTTTTAGATATACATTTTCAGTAGATTCAGACATTGTATAAACAGGTATGTTTAATAATAGATGAGTCAATGAAACTTTTTAAATAGAATCTTATTATTCTTTTCAATCTCTAATTTTCTGGTCATAATGTTATTTCATTTCCATTTAGTTCTTTTCTTTAAGCCTAAGAATAAAAGAGAAAACAACAAATAACCTCTATCACCCGCCCTCATTTCCCACTGTTATTTTTTCTACTCAGATATACACATATACCGCTGCACATAATTATACATTTCTGTATGGTAAAAAATAGATCATTTGATGCCTGATGAGCATCACAATAAACTTTCTCATAAGTAAACTTCTTACAGCGCCAGACACAAAATGTCAAGAAGTTCTTTAGCACTTTTCTATAGACATCAATGTTTCTATTCCCTGCTCAGCAGACTTCTATAGTCAGTGACATTACAAAGTCATTTGAAGGAAGTTGCCTGGTGAGAGAGAAGATGATAGTCTTCTTCATCTTTTAAGTAACTGAAAAATCCTTCTGTGAGACAAAATTCACAGGATTCTAATTCATTTATTTTCCCTTTCTAAAAGAACATGTGAAGACTGGAAACCAAAGGAATGCCTGGCTAACTACTTGGCAAGAAAGAATATCCTTCACTACTCTTTCAATCACCCATTAAAGACATTAAGTGTTGTAAGAGAGAATGGCTAATTCCATAGGGTAAGATTGTATATTTTGTTTTACTTTTTGATCAAAAAAATTGTAAAAAAGTGGAAACTCTTCTCCACTCCTGTGTAAATTTCATTTCAATTGATTTTAATCATGTAGAATGCATTTGGTAAAATCTGGAATAATAATTAGGATCTCAAAACAGCCTGGGGGGAAGGCATAAAGGCATGAGAAATAGAAAGCAGGGAGTAAATATTCTTGAAAAAAGCGCACCTCATAGAGTGAAATAGATAATAAAGTCTTTTCCAATGTTATGACAATGGAGTCAAGACTGTTGCAATAGAGGACAGAAATTGATTTCAACTGCCTTGGGGGAAATAATCAGAGAAGTTTTAGTATTTTTTAAGTGCAGGGGTGATCTAGTGGGTAAGCACCAGATGACATTGAAAAGGAAATTGAACAGTGTGATTAGACCGTATGTGTTTACTAATCAACACTCATTGAAATTAGGATTTTACTATTCCATGGAGATTAGAGATAGGCACCATTTCCTTGATGATTTCATTTTAAAAATATGGCCCCCACACTTTTGAGAAGAATATTCTTGGGTTCTAAAACTGGAAATTGACCACAAGACTTATACTACAGTGAGTAGGGAAAAAAAGTTTACAGTTTCAAATTTTCTAAAGTGAATGTTCTAAGAGAAGGGATGCCAGAGGTCTAGATTCAGGAAGAAGCCTGTTGGAAAATTTAGCCCAGCCCAGGAGAAATTTAGCCTACCATTGTTAGTACACAATGAAAAAGTTGGCTGGAGAATTTGACTTGCACCATATTATGAAGTCTGAGAAGCATGCCTTTGAAATGACACATTCCAGTGCTACTATTGGAATACTTTCTCATTTTGATATGGAGGGCAGACTGAAGGGCAGGGATCTATGACTCAGATGATCACAAGAAGAAGCTATCAGTTAGTCATAAGTACCAGTTAGTAAAGTACAATTGTGACAAAGATACTCTAAATGTAATGGTAGAAGAACACAGAATAAATGTATAAAATATAGTATCTCTGGGTTATATCTACTATATGTAGATCATCCGCTACCAACATCTATTTATTATTTATATCAAATAGCAATCAAACAATTCTGTCATTATAACTGTTTTCTTATTTTGGTTCATCTGCATCTGTTGGCATTTTAAATAGTCACACAGGGCCTACAGATTTCACAGCCAGATGTCCATTGGATAAAACAACAGATGAGTAAAACTCTTGAGTCACTAAGTTACTGAAAATTATAATTACGGTGGTATTCACGTCTGTGCAATACTGTCCATTCTCTACATGGATATTTAATGGTTTTCCTTCTAATATGCAGGATGCTATTTCTAATGTTCATGGCAAATTAATTCACTAGAGAAAGGTGAGTGACAGTGTACTGCCAAGGGTCATGACTTTTTCTTCTAGACTGCCATTTAGTCTGTTGCTTTATGTTTTTAGAATAAAGAAAACTTTTACTGATTTGTGCCAACAATTCTTTTCCAGAGAGTTTAATTGTCTGTGTCTGTCATAATAAATGACACAACAGTGGCACAGAGTTAGATACACAATGTGTCACATGGTTGCTTAATTCTACACCATGTTCAGGGAAGTTTACTTAGAGTTCTTAGATAAATAATGTTGTCAACCTTAGTTTACTTTAGGAGAATTAAAAGAATAGTTCTTATAACATTAAAAAGAATAAATAAACTTTGATATTTCTGATTTTTAAAAATCCACTGATTTGTATCATCACTTTTTCTTGAAATTTATTTATTTTTTTACAGGTCACTTTTTTTTATGGAAATTCTTTGTTCTTGTGTTTATTTTGAATAAGCAAAGTGATTCATGACAGATCAAATGTCATTTTTATACTAACTCTGGGAAATGAAATTTATATATATGTGTATATCATCAAGACGTGACTGAAATATATTTATTCTTAAATTGGTTATACATAGAACTTAATGTCAATCTTATGTCATTTCTGTTTTGATTTTTGTATTGAAGTGCATTATCTTTATCCAGATTATGTTCAGGCACTCTCCGGTGGTAGGCATGGGTGTTTGTGTGTGTGTGTGTGTATACACTTAAGTATACTATACTGAAACAATTCCTTTTCTACTTTATATGACAAAGTTATAAAATAAGATCCAAGAGTGACAAGTTAAAATTAAAAGTAAATGTGAAACATGAATATGCAGAATCCTCGACCTTTTCCTCTATGGCATCTTATTGATTGCTGAGTTGGTTGTCATGCAAAGACTGAGCAGGACTCAGGCCACTCAGTGCAGGCCATATTTTGGTCACACAAACAGAAATTTGTGTTTACAGATTGTTGTATAAAAAGGCTTTGGTTTTGTAATTTCTTCAATTATGCACAAAAATTTTTTGTTATTTAGAAACATAACTAAATTGCTGATTTTCATTCATTGAAAAATGGGTTATGTGGTGAACATATTCTGCAAAACAAAACACTAAAAAACAAACATTTCTTCGTTTAGGGAGTAATAAGAGTAAAGAAAATTAACTAGAGAGTACCAGATGTGTGTAATAGTATATGCAGGAATTTGAAATCCATCCCAATAATCTATATTGTGCTGGTTGACAATAAAGATAATTATGAAATAGGCAATATACAGAGGCTCTTCAGTTTTCCCAGAGTGACTAGAACATGTTAATTCTTAGGAAAGATGCTTACTAACATCACCTACTATGTAGCAAGTGTGCAAAGAATAGTCCAGGATAAGGAAAGAACAATCCTTACTCTCAAGGAACTTCTACTTTAGTACTGTACCTTTAATACAAATTGAAATAACTACTACTATTTTATGGCAATATATGAGCATTTTTACTGTATATAATAAGCACTTAATATATTTCAGTTAATGTGAGGAATAAATTCTTTTAAGTGATAATCCTTTGGTTTTTCTGATCCTGAGATCTATTTTAGGGAATTTTTTTAGTATAAAATATATAAAAACAAAAATATGTATTTTAGAGTATCATTAAAAGAAAACTAAAAGTTAAAGAAATTTATTATATTTGGTAGAATCGAATGACTGCATATAAGAAACAGAAAAATGCCTATAAAATAGATAATTCATGTCCTGGGCATAAATGAATCAGTAAAAATATATTGTACTTTCTGTTTGTAATTAACCAAATGTTGCTATCAGAATGCACATTGAGAATACAAAGAGGGGCCTAGAACAGTGGCTCAACTGATATGGCACTTATCGGGCTGCATGAAGACCTGGGTTTGAACCTCAGCACCATATACACAGCTAAGTATTGGAGCAATGAAAACCAGATGAAAAACTAAAAAAAAAAATTTATTCTCTCTTTCTCCCTCTCTCGCTGTCTCTCTCTCTCTCTCTCTCTCTCTATCTTTGGGGAAAAAAAAAGAAAAATAGGACAAAGAAATCACAACCACAAATGTTATTTTGTACATTTTTCTGAAGATTGTAAAAGTTTCATATTTACTTTATTTTAAATGATTTGGAATTATCACATTTTATCTTTTATGAGAAAGACAAATTATTATTATATTTTCATTGGTTCAGCAAAGTTTTAAATTGGAGAGAATCATTGTTACATATGCATGCATACATAAGTATTGACAAAATAAGTTAAGCCTGATTCTTTTCCAGGATCTCCCCCATTTCACCATTCCCTGACCTTATGTGTCCTCTATGATACCCCCATGTTATAGATAGAAATCAGCATATACATGCATACTAATTGTTGAAATTTCTGTGTTTAGTTAGAATTTGTCTTATCATGGGACTTATGTATACCCAGCCCTATTGCTAATGTCCCTTTTCCCTCTTTTCCTCCCTTCCTTCTCCCTACACCTTCATAGCTATAGTTCCCCCAGATTATATGACACTTGAACTTTGGTGTGTTTATTAGTTAAACATAGCTAACTTTCATTCTATCTTAGATTTTATTCTAGCTTCCACATATGAGAGAAGACATTTGGACTTTAAGTGTTTGGGATATTTCACTCAGCATGATTTTTTCCATTTCCATCCATAGCTGCAAAAGCCATGATATCACGCTTTCTAATAGCAGAGTAGAACCCCATTGCATGTTTGTACCAAAGAATTTGGATCCATTTATCCAGTGAGGGGCATCTAGATTGATTCTATAGGTTAGCTATTGTAAATTGAGCTGCTCTAAACATTGATGTAGCTGTGTCTCTGTTGCACGCTTATTCTAGCTCTTCTGGGAAAAAACCTAGGAATGGCTGTATCAGTTTGTAGTTCCACCAAGAGTGTGATAGTGTCTCTTTCTCCCCCAAACCCCTCTAACATCTATTATTGCTTGTATTCTTCATTTTTTATCATTCTAATGGAGTAAGGTGCAACCTCAGTACACTTTTGATTTGCATTGCTCTGATGACTAGTGATTTAGAACACTGTCTCATATGTTTATTGGTTTTTTGAACTTCTTCTGTAGAGAAATTTCTGTTTAGTTTCATAGCCCATTTCTTGATTGGATTGTGTTTTAGGTGTTAATTTTTTTGAGTTCTTTGTACATTCTGGATATTAATCCCCTTTCAGAGGTGTAGCAGCCAATGATTGATAATTCTTTAGCTGCACAGTAGCTTTTCAGTTTAATGGACACCCACTCCTTGATTCTTGGCTTTGATTTTTGAGCTATTTAAGTCTTGTTAAGGAAGAAAATGCCTACACCAGTGTGATGGACTGTTACTTATTTTT
>PVKS010049013.1:0-12159 GCA_004027875.1 Aplodontia rufa | reverse complement strand
TCATTCTCGTTCAATTCCAAAAACTTCATAATCTCTGTTCTCATTTCCTCTTTTACCCATCCTTCGTTTAAGAGGTAATTATTCAATGTCCAAGTATTTGAATAGTTTCTGTTGTTTCTCTTGTTGTTGATTGCTAAGATCATAGGATTATGATCTGACAGAATACATAGGATTATATCCACTTTTTTGTATTTGCTGAGATTATCCCGGTGAACTAGGATGTGATCTATTTTAGAGAAGGATCCATGGGCTGAGGAGAAGAAGGTAAATTCTGCTGTCTTAGGATGGAATATTCTGTAGATGTCTGTTAAGCCTGATTGTTCAATAGAGTAATTCAGATTGGAGACATCTTTATTGATTTTTTGTTTTGATGATCTGTCTAGAGTTGATAATGGTGTGTTGAAGTCCCCCAGGATTATTGTATTGAGATCAATGAGGGGATTAATGTCCTTAAGTATATTTTCCATGTATTTTGGGGGGTTGTAATTGGGGGCATAAATGTTGACTATCGTTATATCTTCTTGATGGACTGTCCCTTTTAGTATGATAAAGTGACCCTCTTTGTCCTTTCTGACTAGTTTTAGTTGGAAATTAATTTTGTCCAAAATTAGAATCGCTACACCAGCTTGCTTTTTTGGGCCACAGGCCTGGTAGATGTTTTGCCATCCTTTCACTTTCAGCCTGCGTCTATCTTTGAGTGTCAAATGTGTCTCTTGCAGGCAACATATTGTTGGATTTTGATCCAACAATTGTTGTTTTTTGATCCAGTGGGTCAATCTGTGCCTTTTAATTAGGGCATTGAGACTGTTCACATTCAAGGAAAGAATAGATATGGGAGGCTGATTCACTGACATTGTATCTATTACAGAATTTTGAGTCATCTTGAAAGTTAGTGTTTGTATTGTATAATTGTTAACTTGCGCTTGATTAAGGATTCATCATATCGTCGGCATTGTCTTCTGATTGGAGAACCTCTTTGAGAATGTTCTGTAGAGCGGGATTAGTGTTCATGTATCTTGCAAGCATGAGTTTATTGTTAAAATATTTAATTTCCCCTTCGCATTTGAAGCTGAGTTTTGCCGGATATATTATCTTTGGTTGAAAGTTGTTATTATTTAACACTTGAAAGTATTGTTCCAAGCTCTTCTAGCCTTCATTGTTTGTTCTGAAAAATCTGTAGTGATTCAAATAGGTTTGCTTCTGAATGTGATTTGGGGTTTTACTCTAGCTGCTTTTAGAATTCTCTCTTTAATTTCTCTGTTATTCAGTTTGTAAATGATATGTCTTGGTGAGTTTCTCCTTTGATTGGGTCTATTTGGTGTTCTATAAGCATCTTGGATGTGGTGTTTCGGATCTATCGCCAGATGAGGGAAGTTCTCGCTTACGATTTACTGTAAAAGGTTTCTGAATCCCCTTGTTTGCTGTTCAGAATTTTCCTCCAGGCCAATGATTCTCAGATTATTTCGCCTCATCTCATCAAATATTACTAATCATAGTGTTGACACAATGCCTTTGGTTTTTGTCTAGGGCCCCAGCTATGGGGTCCTTAGGTGGAGAAAATTGGATTTGAGAAATATTTCCCCTTTTCCTCATTTTTGAGTCAGAGAGCTTGTCTTTTATTTGATAGTCTTGTTGTAGTAATTGGAGCTTCTTATGACATTGCTTCGTTGTCAAGAGGAGTAATTTCGTCAATCTAGACCTAGAGATGCCAGACGGTTCTGTGGGAATTTGGAAGGCTATAAGCACCAATACTGATTCTGATTGGTCTGCCTCTAAACGTGACTTGGGGCTTCTCCCTAGCTGCTTTTAGAATTCTTTCTTTAGTTTCTCTGTTAATCATTTTATATATGATATGTCTTGGTGAATTTCTCATTTGGTTAGGTCTGTTTGGTGTTCTAAAGTTGTCTTGGATATGGTAATCTGGATCAATCCTGATATGAGGAAAGTTTTCCCTGATTATTTCATTCAATATGTTCTTGATTCCTCCTGTTTGTTGTTGTATGTTTTCTTCCAGTCCAAATACTCTCAGGTGATTTCTTCTCATCTCATCAAATATTACCTGGAAGTTCTGGTCATGCATGATAAGTTTCTTTTCTTGTCTGTCCTTGAACTCAACATTGCTCAACCTGCCTTCATTATCTGGTGTTCATTCTTTGAGGGATGAGGTTCTATTTTCTGTTGAGTTTACTCTGGTGTTAGTATCTTCTAGTGAGGATTTGATTTGGTTGACAGTATTTTTTCAATTCTGATGGCTCTGCTACATCTCTTTTCAGGATGTTTAACTCTTTATAAATATGATCTTTCATTTCATGGAATTGTTCCCTTATTGCCTTTTGAAAGTTGTCTTTCATCACCTGAAACTGCTCTCTGATTTCATTCCTTAATTCTTCTTTCAACTCCTTGATTGAGTTACTGATCATAGTGTTGATATATTTTTCTTGATTTTCATCCAGGACCCCTTCCATGGAGTCCTTGGATGGGGACCTGTGAGGATGAGGATGGGAGTAATTACTCCTTTTCCTCATTTTCAGATACAGGGGATGTGGCTTGAAGACCAACTATGTTAGTTACTGTTGTAAGGGTTATTGGAGCTTCTTATGCCTGTGCTTTGTTGGGCTAGGATGCTTCTTGGGAAGCACAGCTCACTGGCTGCCAATTCAGTCAATGAAGAAATGTGAGCCTATAGGAACATATACTAAACAGTTTCAACTAAAACAGAAATAATTATAATTAGCACCTTTCGAAGCCGTTTTCTTCCATGAGAGCTGTCACAATATGTTAAGATAACCAGCAAATACCCATTTTGAAGAATGATCTTCACTTCAGTTGGCAAGGATTAAGAAGATGGGGGGAAATACAATCTAGAAATCCAAGGAAGTGGGGTAGGGAGGTAGTGTGAAGCCCCTGAGTTAGGATAAAGAACTAGAAGGTGTTAGCATGTATACAGCGATTCAATTAGGAATAAGGAAAAGATAAAAATGGGATAGGAGTAGGTTAGAGGCTTTGAGCGAGGAAGAGAGAGAACAGGATAAAGTTTAGGAATTGAGAGAGTGGGGGGCAAAGAGGTTAATTTGAAGAGAAAAAGAACAAGAAAAAATATGAAAGATATGGGTTGGGGAATTAGCTCAGTGGCAGAATGCTTGCCTACCACACACAAGGCCCTGAGTTCAGTCCTCAGCCCTGAAAAAGAGAAAAAGAAAAAAAAAAGAAGGAAAAAAGGAAAGAAAGAGCAGGCTCTAGGCAAGGGAAGCAGGAAAAGAAGTGGTAAAATATAGGAGGGGTAAAAGATATAAGAATACTGAGATTTGGAAGATCTCAAAAGGGAAGAAGCACACATAGGTAAAGTAAGGAGGTCAATCACAGTATACTTCCAATACTAATTGTGCTGACAAGAATCCCTCTGTTCAGGAGGGAGGAGAAGAAGATGAACAAACATACAAAGACACAAACTAAAACAAACAGGGACATAAAAAAGAGAATAAAAATAAAAATGGAGCATGGAAAAATAAAAAAATAGCTAATATTTCTATATGTCCATGTACTGATAAACTGTTCCAGCTATTGTATCAATACACATTGGGTATAGGAGATAATAGAAGGCAAGAAAGAAAGAAAAGAAAAAAAAGTATATATGTATGCAAAATCAGATAAAAAGTAAAAAATTCTTAATGAAAACTTGGAACTATAGACAGTAAGAGTGTCTCTGTGACCTTTGGTAGAAGATGATCACTGTCCTTCTGGATTTCGATATGAATGTCTCTCAGTCTGTGGTTATGTGAGCTCACTAAAAGGACTGGGGTATCCTCAGACTACTGAGATTTCTATGAGAGGCTTCCACTGGAGAGGACAGGCTCTGGTAAGCCCTGATGTTTGCCAGCCTCCCAGGGGAGCTGAAGCCAGAAGAGTTAATGAGCAGGGAGTATGGATGATTTCTATTCTACCTCTGCTGGGAGATGCAAGAACTGTCTCTTGTGGCAGAAGACTCAGAGCCTTTAACTTGTCACGTGATCCTTCTGGCTGAGGGGAGTGGACACGGCAGGGCTTTGCTCCTCTTTATTCCACAAACTGAAGACTGCCTAAGAAGGGTGGAGTCTGGGCCTGGCCAAGGCCTTCTCTTCCTGGATCAGACTGAAGCCAGTGGCCTTTTCCTGATGCAGTTTTCATAGGTTGCTCTAAAAAACCAGGGGGAACTGTGTCCTGGGGCTCTGAATGGTGGCCTGGCTATCCCACTGAGTAGCCTGTTTCACTGGGCGCCTCAGAGGGCTGCTTCCCAGCACAGCTCTCACCCCCTTCAGTGTGTGAGCTTGGTGGATGTCTGCAAATGCACTCGCCGATGCTCTGTTTTAATTAGGCACGGGACCGCAGTAGCGATGGGGTCCGTGACTCTGTTCAGAGCCACAGTCACAGCAGTCACTTGCAGTCCTGCTTCGGTGGCTGGTCTGCCGTGCGCATGCACGGAATGTAACTGAGTCGACCTCTGTTCCTGGCGGGACAGATAAAATCCCTTTCTCTCTCCTTGCTCTAAGGGCCGCTCGCCAATGGCGGCTCCACCGGCATAAAGTAAACACAGCCGAGCTCTTGTGTTCCTGGTGCAGCAGACAGAATCCTTTCTCCCTCTCTACACTTTGTCAGCTACTTGCCGATGGCGTCTGCGCTGGCAGGAAGCTAGCACAGGCAACCGTCTGCGTCCCTAGTGGGATGGAAAAAATCCCCCCACCCCTTTTTTTTCTGCATGTGAAACTCCCAGGACTTGGCTCCTTAGAAAAGCTTCACAAACTAGCACTAGAAGTTCATATATAAATTCCCCTGAATGCACCTTGGAAAATTGAAGATAAACTGGGATTTTCCCAACCAGACCCGGAGCCACAGGAAATGCTGCCTCCCTTCAGCTCACCATCTTCCTCCCGATTCCTCAGATCCCCAACTGTAGTCTATCATATGCTCCTTCAGTACATCTGCATTTCCATTCAGGCCTTGCAGCAGATAGGGAAGTTTTCATGGGAGTAGTCTGGTTCTCCCCATGAACTCTGAACCCCTACAAAGGATCCAGCAACAATCAGATATCCTAGGACTCTTGAAGGTGGAATGTGAGTTCTCAGCTTCCCCTGGAGTCTGAGTCTCTTAGAGAAGATTTGGCATGACTGTTGTGATAGCATGGTGTGTATATTGGGCTAAATAGATCCTTCTCCAAATTTGTGTTCATCTGGAACCTCATAATGTGAAATTATTTGGAAATAGGTACTATAATTAGTTAAGGATCTTGGATTTGGGGTGGGCCTTAAATCCAATGACTAGTATCCTTGTAAGAAGAGGAGAGAATGACACAGGACAGAAGGCCACATGTAGATGGAGGCAGAGTTGAAGTGATGCTTCCTGGAACCAAGGAATACAAAGAATAATAGAAATTGGAAAAGGCCAAGAAGGGTCCTCGCTAGAGTCTTAGAAGGGAACATGTCCCTGCTGATACTTCTAGACTTCTAGTCTCCAGAATTATGAAGGAATAAATGTCTATCATCAGAAACCTCCTGGTATGTGATACTTTGCCCAGCAGCCCTAGTAAATGGAAGCAGTGTGGGAGCAGGTGGCCATACTGGCACTTTGGGCCATGCTTCTGGTGGGCCATATCCATGTACTGACAATAGGAATCAGAATTTATGTGGCCCAAATGAAAATGCAGATATTCTGAAGACGCAGGAGATAGAGAAGAGTTGGGGATCTGGGTAAGGGAGGCCACCATGAAGAGCCAGGAACCCAGGACTTCAGCCCTAGGGGCCAATGCAGTGTTCCAGACATAAGGGGAATTAGCCACACAGTAGCAGATTCTATGGTAGAATGTCAGTGTTCAGATGAGACCAGAAACATCTCACTTGTGGCCAGGGAACAGTGGGAGGACCACAGAAGTTATGCTTGATGCCATCAGAATAGGAAGTTCCTCCTGCCCCCAGATACTAACGAAAGCTCTTTGGAAAAAAGCATCAGACTTAATGTGAACTCAGAACATAAATGAATATCTATCTAAAGGAAATGGTTGTAACCTAGAAGAGCCTCAGTATTTTTTTAATTGAAAAATTTAAGATTTTTCAGGCAGCTGAGTAATGCTCAGGGGTAGATGCTCAGGCCCTGCTACAAAATGTCATCAAGTTCCCAATATCTCCAAGCTCACTTTCTGTCCCAGCCTGACCCAATGCATGTGGAGGCATTTTGTTAAGTTAAAACATGTTATAGAAATAGGCATCATCATAATGATTGTAAGTCTATATTCTGAATCAAAATAATGGTTTTATATCCTCAGGTGATATGGAATATCTGGAGTTAAATGAAGGTCACATGCCTTTCGATGCACAGACAAAACTGATTTGTTCTGGGTGAGCTGCAGGCTGAAGCCTCTTTCAACGTGACTCCTGGACGAATTGGTCAGGGCTGCTGTTTGCATAAATTGTTTGCCAACATTTGGACAATTTTATCTTTGATGGCTGCCCTGTAGCTTCAAGTGGTATTTATGCCCCACATTCAAGTTTTGGCTAGGTGAAAAGATATTAACCCCCCAAAATGCACAGAACTGCCCAGTCCCAGGGAAAGGACCGATGGCTCTTTGAGTCTCTCTGTCACTCACCTGAAGCTGGAGAAGAGATTGAGAAGGAAGAAGTGAACCAGGGGACTGAAGGTGTGGATGGAGGTTGCTTTCCCTTTCCTCTCAAGTGGAGGCTTTCCAGGGGGGCCTTACTGTTTTGCTTTGAGAATCACCACGCTCTCAGAATACTTTTAAATGCCAGTGCAGTACTGAGCACACAGTGGGCACAAACTGAACTTTATTGATTAAATGAACAAATAATTTAAGTTCAAATTGTACCATATGGGAGGTTCAAGATGGCAACTTGAAGACAGATGGCTTCTCCAGTGACTCTGAGACTGGATGGAAAATCCACAGTTCATTTCCAGATTTTTGAGGGTTCACCTGGCAAATAAGAGAGAAGAATCTCTTCAGACATGAGGAATCAAACTTGAAGAGTTTCACAGCAATCCCAAAACTCCCCTATAAAGGGGGCTATGTCCAGGGAATGGGATGAAAATCTAGAACAATATATCAATGAGCAGATAACAAAAAGAAACAACAAATTAAAAGAAGAGATAATGAAGGGAATAAATGAGAAAACTCAAGAGTTGAGAAACTCGATCATTAAAGAAATTGATTCCCTCAAAAAGGAAGTTACAGACCTAAAATCTGCAATCAATGACATGAGAAGGACCATGCAAGAATTCAATAATAGACTAACTTCAGTAGAAAATAGAACGTCTGCTATTGAAGAAAGAACATCCGACAATGATGACAGGTTGATCAAGCTAGAGCTCACTGACATCAAAAAAGAAAAACAATTAAGAGATCATGACCAGAATTTTAAAAATGTCTGGGATGAAATGAGAAGAAACAATCTGAGAGTAATTGGCATACAGGAAGAAATTGAGACACACAACAATGGTATGAGGCATATTCTCAAAGAGATAATGAAAGAAAACTTTTCTCACATAAAAATAGAATCATACATGCTCATCTAGGAAGCTTACAGGACACCCAACAGTCCTAATCAAAAGAGAAACTCACCAAGGCACATCATATTCAAAATGTACAACAGGGATACCAAGGAAACTATGTTAAAAGCAGCAAGGGAGAAACACCAAATCACATTCAGAGGCAAGCCAATAAGAATTCTCTGTGACTTTTCAACCCAGACACTGGAAGCAAGAAGGTCTTGGAATAATATCTTTCAGCGTCTAAATGACCACAACATGCAACCAAGAATTCTATACCCAGCAAAACTCAGCTTCAAATTTGATGGAGAAATAAGAACTTTTCATGATAAAACAAAACTGGCAGAATTCATCAACAGAAAACCTGCCCTACAGAGAATTCTCAAGGAAACACTACAGACAAAAGAACAAGCAACTGATGCCCAAAACCCACAAATGGAAGAAATTCAGTGTAAGTATCACCCAGCAATAACCAACCAAGGCAACCACAGAACTAGCTAAATAAGACATAATGACTACTAATAATTACACACTTCTATCTTAACACTGAACGAGAATGATCTAAATGCACCACTCAAAAGACAGAAATTTGCTGATTGGATCAAAAAACAAAATCCAACCATATGCTGCTTACAAGAAACTCACCTCACAGGCAATGACATCCACAGATTAAGGGTGAAAGGTTGGAAAAAATCTACGATGCATGCAGTGCAAGAAAACAGGTCGATGTTGCTATACTTATATCCAACACAGTAAATTTCAAACATAAATCAATCTGAAGAGATAAAGAAGGCCACTATTTAGTACTAAAAGGAACCCTTCAACAGGAAGAAATAACCATAGTTAATATTTACTCTCCAAACAACAGTGCACCAAACTATGTGAATATATTACTTCATGACATCAAACCACTTGTTGATCACAACACAATTATACTAGGAGACTTAAACACTCCGCTGTCACCATTAGACAGATCATCAAAACAAATAACCAATAAAGAAATTTCCAGCCTAAATAACTCCATAAATCAAATGCACTTAATAGACATATATAGAATTTTCCATCCCAAGTTAGCAGAATACACCTTCTTCTCTGCAGCACATGGATCCTTTTCCAAAATAGACCATATTTTTGTTCACAAAGATAATCTCAGCAAACATTATCAGTATACATTATCCTGTGTGTCCTTTCAGATAAAATGCTATGAGCCTAGCGATCAACAGTAATAATCATAACAGAAAGCACACATATTCATGGAGATTGAATAATACCCAATTAAGTGAAGAATGGATCCAAGAAGACATGAGAGAAGTAATATAAAAATTCTTGGAAGAGAACGAAAATGAAGACACAACATATTGAAACCTCTGGGACAGCATGAAAGCTTTCCTAAGGGAAAAATTCATAGCATTGAGTGCCCACATTAAAAATGAAGAGAGATCCCAAATAAATAAGCTTATGCTTCATCTTAAAGCCCTCCAAAAGGAAGAACAATCTAACCCCAAAGCCAGCAGAAGACAGGAAATTATCAAGATCAGAGCTGAAATCAATGAAATTGACAACAAAAAAACAATAAAAAGAATTGATGAAACAAAAAGCAGGTACTTTGAAAAAATAAACTAAATAGGCCCCTAGTGAATCTAACCAAAAGAAGGAGAGAAATGAAGCAAATCATTAAAATCTCCACTGAAAATGGAATGATCACCACCGACCCCATAGAAATCCAACAAATTATAAGATCTTATTTTGAAAACCTATACTCCTCCAAATTTGATAATATCCATTTGAAGAAATGGAAAAATATCTTGACACATACAACATCCCTAATTTGAATCAGGAGTATATTGAATTCATAAATAGTCCAATCACAGGCACTGAAATCTATATTGCAATTAAAAGTCTACCAAAGAAGAAAAGCCCAGGACTGGATGGCTTCTCCGCTGATTTTTACCACACTTTTGAGGAGGAATTAACACCTCTCCTTATTAAGTTATTCCAAGAAATTGAAAAGGAGGGAATGCTCCCATCCACTTTTTATGAAGCAACCATAACTCTGATACCAAAACCGGACAAGGATACATCAAGAAAAGAAAACTACAGACCAATATCCCTTATGAACTTGGATGCAAAAATCCTTAATGAAGTACTAGCAAACTGTATTCAAAAACTTATCAAGAAAATAATACATCATGATCAAGTGGGCTTCATCCCAGGAATGCAGGGCTGGTTCAACATATGCAAAACAATTAACGTAATCCACCACTTAAACAGAATCAAGGACAAAAACCATACAATCATCTCAATGAATGCACAAAAGGCCTTTGATAAAATTCAGCACCCTTTTATGTTCAAAACTCTAGAGAAGTTGGGGTTCAAAGGATGATTTCTGAACTTTGTTAAGGCTATATATGCTAAATCCTCAGCTAGTATAATACTAAACGGAGGAAAGCTGAAAGCATTTCCACTAAAATCGGGAACAAGACAAGGCTGTCTGCTCTCACCACTTTATTCAATATTGTTCTTGAGAAACTAGCTGGAGCAATTAGGCAAGAGAAAGAAATCAAAGGGATAAAAATAGTAAGAGAGGAAGTCAAACTCTATTTGCTGATGATATGATCCTATATCTGGAAGATCCAAAAAACTCCATCAGTAAACTGCTTGAACTCATAAATAGATTTAGCAAAGTGGCAGAATACAAGATCAACATGCATAAATCAATAGCTTTCCTATATACTAATAATAACAGGACTGAAGAAGAAGTCAGGAAATCAGTCCCTTTCAAAATTATTTGAAAAAAATAAAATACTTGGGAATTAACCTAACAAGGGAAATCAAAGATCTCTTCAATGAAAACTATTGAACACTGAACAATGAAATCCAAGATGATCTAAGAAGATGGAAAGATGTCCCATGCTCTTGGATAGGCAGAAGTAATATAATGAAAATGGCTATTCTACCAAAAGCTTTATATAGATTTAACGCTATCCCTATAAAGATACCTATGTCATTCTTTAAAGACATAGAAAAAGCAATTCTCAAATTCATTTGGAACAATAAGAAAGCAAGAATTGCCAAAGCACTACTAAGCAAGATAGATGAAACAGGCGGTTTTGCCATTCCAAATCTAAAACTATACTATAGAGCCATAGTAACAAAGACAGCATGGTACTGGTATCAAGACAGGGAAGAAGATCAATGGAATAGAATAGAAGACCCCGAAACAAATCCTCAAATCTTTAAACATCTGATTTTTGACAAAGGGGGACAAATTATTACATGGAGAAGTGACAGCCTCTTCAACAAATGGTGCTGGAAAACTGGTCTTCCACCTGCAGAAAGTTGAAATTAGACCCATATCTTTCTCCTTGCATGAGAATCAAATCAAAATGGATCAAGGAGCTTGGTATCAAACCAGCTACGTGGCAACTGATAGAAGACAAAATTGGTCCAACACTTCAACATTTGGGAGTAGGCAAAGACTTTCTCAACATGTCTCCTAAAGTGAAGGAAGTAAAATAAAAACTCAGTGAATGGGATGCCATAAAGCTAAAAAGTTTTTTACTGCCAAGGAAACAAAAGAGTCAAGAAGTTTCTTCTGGAAATGGAGAGAATCATGGGCTATGATTCCTCTGACAAGGGTCTCATATCCAGAATCTACAAAATCCTCAAAAATCTCAACTTCAAAAACACCAATAGCCCAATTAATAAATTGACCAAAGAACTAAATAGAAACTTCTCACCAGAGGACATTGACCAAGCCAATGAATACATGTGAAAATGCTCCAAATTTCTTGAAATCAGAGAAATGCAAATGAAAACCACTGACCTTACGCCAGTCAGAATGGCAAAGATGAAGAAAATAAACAATAATAGATGCTGGAGGGGCTGTGGAGAGATAGGCACACTAACACACTGTTTGTGGAGCTGCAGACTGGTACAGCCCCTCTGGAAAGCAGTGTGGAGAATCCTCAAAAAACCAGGGATGAGCCCACCATATGACCCTGCTATTCCACTCCTGGGAATCTTTCCAGGGGATTTAGAATCAGCACATTATAGTGACACAGCAATATCCATGTTCATAGCAGCTCAATTTACTATTGCTAGGCTATAGAAACAACCCAGATGTCCCTCACTGGGTGAATGGATCCAAAAACTGTGGTACATTTATACCACGGAATTTTACACAGCAATTAGAAACAATGATATTGCAGCCTTTGAAGATAAATGGTTGGCTATTGAAGAAATTATGCTGAGTAAAATCAGCTTAACCCAGAGAACTAACGGTCGATTGTCTCCACTCATCTGTGTAGGTTGGGACTAGACCCTGGCCAGTGAGAAAGTTGGTCTATTATCATGTGTTAAATCCAGATAAGATGTAATGCTATACAACATAATCCTTTTTTAGAAATATTGTGGTAAGGGGAAGGGAGGGATAAGGGTGGGTAATTGGGGGGGGCACTCCTGGGGGTAATTGTTATATCCAGAATCTATACACATTTTATATTTTTTTGTTAAATATTGTATGGTTATTCAAAAATAAAAAAAAAAAAACAAATGAACAAACTCTCATCCTCAATTAAAAAAAATAAATAAAAGTATTTTTTTCAATCCTAAAAAAAAGTTATCACTTCA
>PVKS010049012.1:0-12160 GCA_004027875.1 Aplodontia rufa | reverse complement strand
CAGGAAGAATGGATCCAAAAACTGTGGTACATTTATACCATGGAATATTACACAGCAATTAGAAACAATGACCTTGCAGCCTTTGAGGGTAAATGGATGGTTATGGAAGAGATCATGATGAGTAAAATCAGCTTAACCCAGAGATCTAAGGGTCGACTGTCTCCACTCATAGGTGGAGGTGGGGACTAGACCCTGGACAATGAGAAAGTTGGTCTAGTAACATGAGTTAAATCCAGATAAGATGTAATGCTTTACAATCTAATACCTTTTTTAAGAGTTAAAAAGGGAAAGGGAAGGGAGGGATAAGGGAGGGTAATTGGGGGGGCACTCCTGGGGATAATTGCAATATCCAGAATATTTACACATTTTATACACATTTTATATTATTTTGTTAAAATCTTGTAAGGTTGTTCAAAAATTAAAAAAAACAAAATATACAAACTTAAAAATAAAAATGAGAAATTAATAACTAGAAATACTACACCGGCCAAACAAAACAGATGTGTCAATCCCTGGACTACAGTGCAGCCAACTAATTTACCCCTTGCTAAGTGTTTTATTTAGGTAATTAAATACTGCCTTGATTCTTCTATTTATCTTTTATATCCAGATACTCTCTCAGAACAGATTATAGAGTTAGCAAAAGCAAGAATCATGTTGCATTTCCTTTGCCTTTCCTTCACTGCCTTGGATGGGAAACACGTGACATGTCCTTAATATTTGCATTCATAGAAGTTTAGAACTAAAGAGTACCTCAAAGATCTAGTACATCAGATGGGGGTATAGCTCAGTGGTAGGGTTCAGGATTTTCAGGTTCTGGATTCAATCCCCAGCACTGGGGGGTGATGGGGAGGAAACAAAGTAAAAGACAAAGATCTAGCTTGACTCTGTCATTTTATATTTGGGGAAACTGATGCCAAGGAAGGCAAAATTATCTAGTTAATCACAGGATGGAGAGAGGATAGACAAATGGTGCCCAGGCATAGACGAATAAGGAATAAGTTCTAAGGTTCTATAGTACAGTAAGGTAACTATGGGTAACAAGAATGAATGCTGCAAAGTAGCTACTGAAAGGGTTTTTAATGTTCCCAGGAGAAAGAAATGGTATGTCTGAGGTGATAGATGTGTCAATTGTTCTGATGTGATCATTACACATTTACACGTGTACTGAAATGTCACACTGCACCCAATGTGTGTATACAATTACTTTGTACCCATTTAAAATGAAACTATACCTTTAGAAAAAGAATGGGGATGTATCTTACTGTTAGAGGCTTGCTTAGCATGTGAGATACTCTGTGTTCAATCCCCAGCACTGCAAATACATACAAGAAACCAAAAATATACCTAAAGATTAAAAAAAAAAAAAAAGGCAACATAGACAAAAGAAATTGTCTTGGATGAATTTATTTGTGCTCTTTTATAAATGAATGAATATTTCCAAAACTAAACACAAGCCAGATACTGAAATGAATAACTCCATAGTAAAAGCTCAATTGGTGTTAGTTTGTACCAATTTCTGAAGAGACAGAACCTCCCACCCTCAACTTAGCCCCCACTCAAATTTAACCAACCAACTCAAGATTCCTACTCTCTTAAGATGAAAGTGACTCACTGAACCTCTAGCACCCACTTTTTGTCTATTTCAGACATTTAAACCTATTGCCCAAAGAACTGATTGTCATGGGCAAGGTGTGTCATTACTTTAGAACCAACTGTAACACCTACTGAACCAAGATGACTTGGTGTCAACACATGAATCATGCCTATGGTGATTTTTGTATGTATTAAACAATCAATGTTACATGTTTAAAAAGAACTCAGGGGGCTGGAGCAGTGGCTCAGTGGTTTCAGTGCTTTCCTGGCAAGCACAAGGACCCGGGTTCAAACCCCAGCACCACGTACACAACTAAGTGTTGGAGCAACTAAGGCCATGTGAAAAACTAAATAAAGTTCTTTCTCTCTTTCTCTCTCTCACTGTCCCTCTCTCTTAAAAAAAAAAAAAAAAAAAGAACTCTGGCCTTATGAAATACAGAACAAGTGAAAAATAAAATTATACTCACAATTTGGTATTTTCCTTTAAAAATAAAGATGTCCACTAGAGGGAGGAAGTAGTCCATTAATTTGAAGATAACTAAAACAGTTCCCCTTCTAAAGACCTACAGGTTGATTCCATAATTTGTCTATTGTAAATTGAACTGTTTTGAACATTGAGTTTGCTGTGTCACTGATCCCAACTCCTCCGGGAAAATATCCAGAAGAGGGATAGCTGGGTTGTATGGTGGATCCAACCCTAATTTTTTGAGGATTTTCCACATTGCTTTCTAAAGCAGCTGGACCAGTCTGCAGTTCTATCTATTAGTACTAGTGTACTAGTGTTCCTATCTTCCCACAACCCCTCCAGCATTTGTTACTGTTTATATTCTTCATCTTTGCCAGTCTGACTGGAGTGAGGTGAAATCTTAATGTAGTTTTGAGTTGCATTTCTCTGATTACTAGTGATTTAGAACACTTTCTCATGTATTCATTGGCTAGCTTGGGTTCCTCTGTTGAGAAGTTTCTGTTTAGCTCTCTGGCCCATTTATTGATTGGATTGCTTGTGTTTTTGATATTAAGTTTTTTGAGTACTCTGTAAATTTTAGATATTAGTTCCCTGTTGGTGGAATCACAGGTCATGATTATCTCCCATTCTGTAGGTTCTCTCTTGACAGTTTTGGCCAGTTCCTTCACTGAGCAAAGGTTTTTAATTTAATGCCATTCCACTCGTTAATTCTTTTTTTTTTTAATCAATTTTATTTAGTTTTGCACATGACTTTTGTTGCTCTGAGATTTTGCCGTGTACGTGGTGCTAGGGTTTGAACCTGCATACTTGTGTATGCCGGGCAAGCACCATAACCTCTAAGCCATCGCTCCAGCCCCTCACTCACTAATTCTTTCGCTTTGGGGGTCTTGTTGAGAAAGTAGTTGGCAACTCCTATATGCTGTAGTGTTGCTCCTAATTTATCTTCTAGCATTTGTATGGTAGCTAATTTAATCCTAGTTCCTTGATCCATTTTGATTTGATTTTTGTGCAAGATGAGATAAGGATCTAATTTCAACTTCCTGCACATGGCTGTGTGGATCTAGAGAGACAATAAATAATGTAACATACTCTTTACCGCTCCCCCTAGAAGTCAAATGATACTTATGCAATCATTTAATTCAGGAAAATTCACAAATATATTCAGATATATATATATATGGACATTTTTATCTGTTATAGGGGCATAATATAGAAGAATCAAGAGACTGGTCTGTGGGCAATGTGGGGGTAACTATGGTTTAGACCAACAGTATATCATATTGTTACTTTATATGCATTTATAATTGTACAACAACTCAACTCCTTAATTAAAAAAAAAAAAAGACCTACAGGATAGTGATGCAAGAATTTTTCCCCAGGGACCCCCAAAACTGACTGAAGCATCACAAATTTCAAACAACTTACACTCAAGTTTCTTTCACTATAGGTACAAAGACCTTAAATCTTCAGTTTATTAGCCTACAGAAAAATTAGTCTTTTTTCTTTTTGGTTGTGTGTGTGTGTGTGTGTGTGTGTGTGTGTAGTCATAATAATTTAACACATTTACACATTTGTGTAACCACCACTGCAATCAGGTCCACCACTCCTTCCTGCACTCTTTATAGCAGCACACCCTTCCCCGCCCAGTAATATTCCTTTTTACAGAAGTACAATAATTATCCATTCAACTGCTGAAGGACAATTAGGTTATTTCCAGTTATTAGCAATCATTAATAAAGCTGTCATAAATACTCACAGTTTTTCTCTGAATATTAAGTTTTCATTGCTCTAAGGTAAATATCCAAGAGTAGGGATGCTGAGTCATATAGACTATGTACTCATTAATTTTATAAGAAACTCTCTGTTTTCCAAAGTGGCCAATCTAGGCCTCCCATCAGCAACGTGTGGGATTGCCAGCTGCTCTGCATCCTCTCTAGCAATCAGTATTGCCAGGACTTTCATTTTAGCTATTCTAATACACATGTAGTGGTTTTTCATCACAGATTTAATTTGCACTTCCCAAAGGTTCGCTACATTAAACATCTTTTTGAGTGCTCATCTGCTAGTGATATATTTTTAAATGTCTCTTCAAGTCTTTTGCTCATTTTTTAATTGGGTGATTCTTCATCACTGCTTAATTCACGTTTTCTCTATATATTCTTGATGCCAGTCCATTGTCGCATGTGTGGGTTACAAATGTTGTCTCCCTAGTGTAGTTTATCTTCTCAACCTCTTAATAGTGTCTCACCAAAAGTTTTCATTTTGACGAAGTCCAATTTATCTTTTCTTTTCTGACTGGCATTTTTGGTGTCATGTCTTAAGAAATCTTTGCCTAACTTTGGACATAAAGATTTTCTCCTATTTTTCTGAAAGTATCAATTTTATATTTATATCTATGACCCTCTCTGAATTAATTTGTTCTTTTCTGAGATGGGATCTTCCTATGTTGCCCAGGTTGGCCCCCAAATCCTGGGTTCAAGCAATCCTCCTTCCTCAACCTCCTGAGTAGTTGGGACTACAGGCATGTGCTACTGCACTAAGGTTATGAAACTTTTTGAGCATCCTAGTAGTGCTCAAAGGTTTTCAATGTGATGCTCAAAAAATTTTGGGTTTAGGAGCACTTTGGTTTTCAGATTAGGGATGTACAGCACATACTACAATCTTCACTTCTTTAACTGGGTAGTGTGATTTCCCTGAGTTTTAAGTTAAAACTATGACAGTAACATTATTCCAAAAACCTGATAATAGCAAACAAAATAAATATTTCAAAATATTTCTCAAAAAGAGAAAAAGTGAGAGAACTGAAATAGAAGAAAAAGAAAAGGAAAAAAAAAGTAGGAACATAAGAATGAAATCGATAGAGGAAGGAACAAAAAGAAGAAAGGGAAAAAAGGAACTTGGAGGCAGAGGCAGCAGAATGAAAAGAAGGTGGTCCCCATACAACAGACCTCAGCCATCACACCTGAGTCAGTGAATTCCTGTCTGACAGTATGAACCCCTCTCAGGCACAGCTACCCACTACAACTGGGATCAGTTCTAAGACCAAGTTAAGGGCAGCACAGGGTCCAGACCAGCAGAGGCATCCTGCTAAAAATCTACACTGGTCACTTTCTCATTAAATAGTCCCAAACAATCAGCATGGTGCACTTTCATTTTCCTAGAACCCATTAAGTTACATTTAAATAGCATCATGAAATTATTTATTCACATACACAGATAAGTGTGAAATGTCTTTAACCAGAGCATTCCTGGTATTTTGTTTAAACATTAAACAAAGGGAAAAGAGGTCCTCCTAGGGTTGTCCTAGGGTTGTCGTGAAGATCAAATGAGATCATGGACATGTAACTGCCTCATAGAGTGAAATTTCTCCTCCCACCTCCACCCTCACCTGCCAGACTTAAAATCAAACACAGGGCTTCACGCATGCTAGGCAAGCACTCAACCACCCAGCTACGTGCCCAGCCACACGAAATTTCTTATAAAAAGACAAGCTAATGTAACTGCTTCTCCTTCATCGGAAGTCTAGGGTCTTAAAGTTTTGGAAAGACAGGCAGCAGCCTTCTGGGTCACCTATTAGCACCTGTTAGTAAAATCTAAAATTGTCTTCACCAGCAGCAAACTCAGAACTCCTTCTAATCGTCAGCGTTGGTAGGAAAAGAGAAGCAAATGAATGGTGCTGGGCACTTCTCGGCAACATCTTTTGTTACGGGCACTCGGATAACAAGACCTTGCTTTTCTTTCTTACTAACCTCACTTTTCCCTTCTATTTTTTTTTATTTTTCTTTTCAAGTCTATAAAAAATTTTTGACTCATTCCAAAATAAGGGCTTTATTCTTCATGTTTTTAATAAAATTAACCAATGCATACATATGTAATTTCTCATTTAAAGATAAAATAATCAAGGGCTAAGGATGTAGCTTAGTGGTAGAGTTTGCCTAGCATGGAAGAGGCTCTGGGTTAAATCCCCAGCCCTGGGTTGGGAGGATGGCAGGGGCAGAGATGCAATCAGAACATTCATATTTCATGTATTTTTTTCTGACTCCATAGAGATAAACTACCTCCTTGCCTTTGCTTTCCTTATGCCTTTCTACATAAGTATTTAGGTTGATTATATTTCCCTTCCTTCTTTATTCCAGAAGAAGTCTGTGAATATAAGCACATGCTGGCTATGCCAAATACGTCATTAGATATCCTGTTTGCCCATCACTAACTAGTTAATCTGTTAACCTGAGTCAAGCTCATCATGTGGAAATGGAGACAGCCTGGATATCACAAGAGCACAGGCTTCAGAAATAGACCTCAATTCAAATCGTGACTCTTTCACTACTAACTGGATGGCTTCGGACAAGCTAGTAATTTTTATTACTTTATTAATTTTCTAATGTTTAAAATTAGTATATCATCACCTACATCAACAGGTGTTCAGTAACTGACAAATTATGTGACAAGTCTAGAACATCAGAGATGCTCTGGAATGTTAGTTTCTTTCTTCCCAGCAGGAACTCCTCTCCACTGTCCTTCCCAGCATTCTAAATACTGGGCTCCTCTTCCACAAAGCTTGATCTTTACAAATATGTTCCTGAATTTGGCCACCTCACTGCCTCTCCATCTGTTCTCAAATCTAACCTGCCTCTAGCTCATGCTCCCCTGTTTTGCCTGGTAGGAGCACTCATCACCTACAGAAAGTAGACAGATACACAGAAAGCGAGCAACGCAACAGCTCTTCCCAGAGCACAGTACGCAACAGACAGTCCTGAGCACCAGTCCTGGGAGCCTCTATGTGGGCGACAGCTGGCTGCACACTCATTAGCTCACTCTCAATTCAAGGCACGGGCACCTTCATAAATGATTTCCATGTCTAAATAGACTTCATTCTGGATTAATCTAAAAACTTGGCAAAAGTCAGTGGCTAACTTACAGAATGCCCACTTGGGAAAAATAAAAAGCTATAATGAATTTCAGGTGGCAAATAATGAAAGGGAACACTGCTCCCTTTATGATTTACAAGTATTGTATTGGAGAAACTAGGGGGCAAATCATTACAGTTGTCCCTCAGTATCCATGGGTCCTGCATCCTCTGATGCAATCAACATGCATCAAAATATTTGCAGTATGCACACCTATAATCCCAGCAACAGGGGAGGACTTAAGGCAGGAAAATTGAAGTTTGAGGTCAGCCTCAGCAACTTAGAGAGGCCCTAAGCAACTTAACAAGACCAAAACCCTGTCTCAAAATTAAAAATTAAAAGGTCTTAGGATGTAGCCCAGGGGTAAAGTGCCTCTGGGTTCAATTCCCAGTACCAAAAAAAAATTTTTTTTGAGAAAAAAATTTCAACCAGGCACAGGGATGAGCACACGTAACCCCAACAGCTAGAGAAGCTAAAGCAGAAGGATCTCTTCAGCCCAGAAGTTTAAGGCAAGCCTGGGTAACACAACAAGATGCCATCTCAAAATTTAAAAAAACGAAAGAAATTAAGAAAATTCCAAAGAGAAAACCAAGAACTACAATGGATCCACATGAATGAAGTGATGTATAGGCACACCTTATTACAGAGTCCTGCCTTTTCACAGAAACTCAGCCCCTCTCCAGCACTCCCTGATTGAGCGATGTGGGCCTCACATCTCATCTGTGTACAGTGCGGTTAAGCCTACAATGGCTGCAATGGCACCGAACATGTACACTGTTTTTCTTGTCTTTATGGCCTGAACAGTGCAGTATAACAACTGTTTACATTTACATTATATCAGATATTATAAATAATCCAGAGATACAGAGGAGGATGTATGTAGGTTATATGCAAATTCTACCTATAAGGGACTTGAACATTTATAGAATTATTTGGATCTTCAGGGGACCTGGAACCAATCCCAGAAAAGACTATTTAATGGAGGAATATAATACCTTGTGTACTCTATTTTTTTTTAAAGAGAATACATGATTAAGCCTACCCTCTGAAGTGAAACATTTTGGCAGTCCATGCTAGGTGCTAATGCTTTCCTATTTTACTCTCTCTTCAATGAGAGCTATCCAATTTAAGGTCACCATGGGACAGATTGGAAGTCACTCATCCAGAGAATTTTTCCGATTTCTAACTAAATCCTGATGGAGTACAAGCAATGAAGAGTTTCCCAAGAGAATAATCACTTTAGAATCCCCAATGAAGTTAGCACAAGGAACCCTGGCTACAATTTCCACTGCCTGGTACTAATAAGCACTAAGATTCCAGAACAGGCTAAGATCATCCAGGATCCTAATTAAAAGTTGGATTAGCAAAACCAGAAATGAAATAAGCACCAAATGGAAAGACAGTAAATGGCCCAGAGGACAGCCTTGGTATGAGGTAAAACCCCATAAGGAAGATTGACTCGACCGTACAGCAAAGTCTGTTCTTGGCCCACCCTTACCCTGGTCTGCCCTCTTCAGCAGCTAGTCCAAGATAGAGAAAAAGAAATGGTTCAGGTATAAAAAAGCCAGGCTTTCTCTACTCAGAGCTATGTGTCCCAGGGAAACACGCTCACTACATGTGTTGTAATGTTGTTCTGTTTTCTTTGGAGTAAAAGAAAGCAAATATCAAGAGTCTGCGTCCTCCACTTCTTTAATTCCTCTCAGGTTATTAGCCCTGTGGTAGGCTTCCCTGAAAGTAACTCCACATTTCTCTTCTGGACTTACGCGACTTCATTCCTCATTAGCCTTCTCCCATAACCAAACCCAAGGTAGGTTCCCTACACTTCCAGTAATACAAAACCTCATGTGTAGTACGAAAGAAGTGTAAGGAATGAGATCTCCTTTTTCTCTTGGAGAAAACTGGTGGTAAGTGTCCATGTCATAAAATAGCACTAACGTGGAAAAAATATGTTTGGAGTAAAGCAGATTTGCACTGTCAGACTTCATCTGAGAATTACAGCAAAATTCTTCATATGAGCTGAGCTGTATAAACATCAGAGATATTCTACCACTCACCCTAGAATACACTAGTCCTCAATGCTCAGCAAAGCTGAACTCAGAGGTACTTTTACCCTTTCAAATTCACTAGAAGTACTAAGTTATTGCAATCATCTTTCTAGTAAGCAGAAGGCATGGAAAAATCCACTTACTAAAAACTTATAACAAAATACTGCTCCAGGGTTCTCTGAAGGGCCAAGAAAAAATTGCAATCAGTTTTACTATAACAAAACCTTTAGTTTGCTTGGTTCATCACAAATAATTGCTTTAATGGACAAGGTAAATTCTTTACTGTTAAGAAGTTTCAACAGGAACTGGAGCAGTGGCTCAGCAATTACAGTGCTTGCCTGGCACACGTGAGGACGTGGGTTCAAACCCCAGCACCAAGTACACAACGGAGTTTTCAAACAACAAAAATCATGTGAAAAACTAAATAGAATTGATTCTCTTTCTCTCTTTCCCACTGTACCTCTTAAAAAAAAAAAAAAAAAGAGTTTCAGCAGACCGTAACCACATCCACTCTGTATTCTTCCCTCAGGGTTTCCATGTCACCGTTACCTGTATAAGTGACGGTTGTCTTCAAAATCTTCCTGATCCCATTTTCCCTTAATGTCTTCAATAACATGATTCTTCAGGAATTTTCTCAGCAGCTGGACTGTTTGTTTTCGAGTCACTTCAGGACCAAAGTTTTGACTGCACCTAAGCAGCTCATGCAGCCAGTCCACAGCTTCCGTGGCTGTGAAGCAATGCTCGTAACTCTTGAAGCGACAGCGGTGTTTCCGTAACGGCATCCTGGCACGAAAAAGCTCCACTGTTTCATTCCACTTGGGGAAAAAGAGAAAAAGGCATTTAGTCATCAACTGATGCTTTTTTAAGTCATTATATCCCAAATACTTAAATCAATTACCATTTTTTTTGTATTTAAAAAACTGCTTGAATAACATGAAATCTTCAAAGTTTTTTTTTTAATAGCCTTCCCTAAAAAATGTTCTGGAATGAATGGGGGTGATAGTTACAAAACAGAGTGAATGTATTAATGTTACAGAACCACACACTTAAACATGATTAATGGCTGCATATGTAGCACAGTGGTAGAGCTCTTGCCTACCACAAAGCCCTGGCTTCAATCCCCAGTACCACCAGAAAAAAAGAAAAAGCAACTCACTCAAAAAATATTTATTAAGGGACGGCAGAATGGAAGCACCCAACACTAGTCTGTTCCTCCCCTGAACAGAACCACAGCAATATGTGTGTAGTTGCATGTTGAGCGGAGTGGCCATGAGAGAGCACTGCAATTCAGCGGCAGGATGGAGGCCTACTGGGAATGCGGCTCACTGGTAATGTACTTTCCTAGCAGGACGGAGACCTGATGAGATCCAGAGGCCTGGGGAAAAAGCACAACAAGAAAAACAGAGGGCCCCAATAGCTGTGGCCCGGCACTAAGGCCAGACGAGGGGAAGTCTCCCTCCTGAGGCAGTAAAAATAAAAGAGCAGCACCTTGCAGACTTACAGCCTAAACAGTCCTGGGGTCTGCACAGTGGGCTAGCTTTAGAGAAGTTCACTGCATCTGCCAGCGAACTCCCAGGGAACTGTAGCCAGGAGCCATCTTGAGAAAGGACCTATTTCTGAGTTTGTACTGCTCTGGAGGTCAGAAATCCCTACACATTACCATTTGTGGGACCCTGCGGTCATTCCACTGCACTGCCTCGGCACAGCTGCCTCATGAGACAGTCTTGGCTCAAGAGAGCAATTAAAACATCCATTGAGTTCTATGATGTGGGGAGGAGAGGGCTGTGCCCTCTAGAACTGGAATGGGGAATCCACCCTCGGAGACCAGGGACCGGACAGTCACATGCAGTTCTGAGCAAGTTCAAGGAACAATGGTACCAGGATGGAGAGCAGTAGCATATCACATGGTTCCCACCACCAACAGCCAGCCCTAAACTATGTGATTCCATCGCTCCCCTCCTTTCTGAGTCATCCAGGCAACTCTTGATTTTGCTCTGCCGCCAGGGCCTGGGGTCTAGGAAGCTCCAGACAGAATCTATGCCTGGCACCCCCTGCCTTCTGCACAAGCTTGCATGCAATCAGCTCATCTGAGAGGAATTTCAACTAGCTTCAGCCAAGACTTACTCCTACTCAATGCCTGATGTGTACTACGACTGATAAAATGCGGTGAGAGGAGAACCCCTGGCCAACACACTGCCCCTGGGATTCACAGCCTAAGAGGACCCAGAGGGAAGTTTTGCATGACATAGGCCACAATCATCTACCCTGCTTACTCTCCCAAGCACCTTGGCTGGAAGGATTTTTTTTCTTCTGTTTTTTCTTTTATTTGTTTTCTTTCTTTTTTGCCCTTCCCAGTCTTCCCCCTCACATCCCCCACACCCCACCCCTGCTGGAGATAGGCACAGGGCCTTGCTTACATTGACATTAAGCAGGTACTCTGCCACTGAGCTTCTCTAGCCCAGCTGAGAAGAACTACACACAGCTCCAGCCATAACCAGTCCCACTTGAACCCTGGCAGACACTTCTATTTAAAGAAGAGGGGGCATGCCAGGCATGGTGACACATTCTATTTAAAGAAGAGGGGGCATGCCAGGCATGGTGACACATGGCTGTAATCTCAGCGGGTCAGGAAGCTGAGGCAGGAGGATCTCAAGTTCAAAGCCAGTCTCGTCAATTTAGCAAGGCCCTAAGCAACTTAGTGAGAGACTGTGTCTCAAAATAAATATTTTTTAAAAAGTGACGGAGATGTGATTCAGTGGTTAAGTGCCCCTGGGTTCAATTCCTGGTACCAACAAAACAAAGTGGGGACACATACGTGCCCAGCTCTCTAGCTATAAGGGAGATGCAAATCAAAACTTCAATGAGATACCACCTCACTCCTATTAGAGTGGCAAAAATGAAAAATACAAACAAAGACAGATGCTGAAGGGGCTGTGGGAAAAGAGGTACACTACTACACTGCTGGTGGGACTGCAAACTGGTTCAGCCACTATGGAAAGCAGTGTGGAGAATCCTCAAAAAATTAAGGATGGAACCACCTTATGACCCAGCTATCCCACTCCTGGGAATTTTCCCAAAAGACTTAGAATCAGCATATTATAGTGATGTGGCTTCATCAATGTTTATAGCAGCTCAATTTACTATAG
>PVKS010049011.1:0-12167 GCA_004027875.1 Aplodontia rufa | reverse complement strand
CTTCAAGGGTCAATGTTCTTCTGTCTCTTTTGCCTTCTTTCATTTGGGCTGAACTGAATATGACTTCTATTTCTAAAACTTCAATGGGCCATGGAAGGATCAGGCAAGGTGAAGCTAAGAAACTAACTTAGGCTCAAGGGAGAGAGGGAAAGCATCTGTCCCCTACTTTATTTTTTATTTTTTTCTAAATTTCCCAATCCAGATCAGTGGGTGAGAAGCAGAGGGCAAACACTGAGAGTTCGGATGAAGGGGAAGCCTGTCCTTTCTTCTGTACTTTTGCCGTGCAAAGTATGGCTGTGACTTTTGTCTTTGCTGTCATGTGGACCAGGTGAAGTGAGTACAGAATGCACTGCTTCTTGGGAAATCGAGAGTCCTCTGCCTTATCACCATTAAGAAGAATGACAAGGGTATAAGATTATCATAAACACACACCCCAGCCTCTTTGCCAACCCTTCCCCCAAGACCATTTGTGACCTGATGTCACAGCTTGGGATGATTTAAATGCACTGTGCAAGCAGGCAGTTGGAAAGTGGAACAGATTGGGGTTTTGAGTCATACTTCGACTTTTATGTGAATATTTGTGCTATGTAAAATGCTAGGGGTAAAATTGCATTTCTTGTAAGTACCAAAAAATGAGCTTTGAAAAATGAATGTTTTTCTGTCCTTAATGAATATGTGTATTTAGACTTTATTTTAGAAGGCCTGTGACTTTCTTATCTTGTTTTTCCCTGCTGTCCTTTGCTGGGAAGAATAGATGTTGATATAAACAAGGTCAATGCTAAAAGGTTCTGTCCCTTGTACTCCGTGTTCCTTCGCTTCAGCAAAGGAACCACACAGTCACTAAACAAAGGAATGAAAAATAAGGGGTATGCTGACATTTTGGAGTAGTTTTGATACTGAAAATCTTTTTTATATGTCATCATTATGGACTGCAGTGTGTTTCCCCAAATTCATTTGTTGGAGCCCTAACCCTAACCCTGGTACCTTAGAACATGGCTGCATTCAGAAATGAGCTTTCAAAATGGTTGTTAGAATGAAATGAGTGGGAGCTGGAGCTGGAACTGTGGCTCAGTGGTTATGGTGCTTGCCTGGCATGCATGAGGATGCGGGTTCGAATCCCAGCACCATGTACACAATGAAGTGTCAGAGCAATGAAAGCCACATGAAAAACTAAGTAAAATTGATTCTCTCTTTCTCTTTCACTGTCCCTCTCTTTTAAAAAAATGAAATGAGTCAGGTAAAGTGGGCCCTGATCCATTCTCTTCTTATAAGTAAAGGAAATTTAGATGAGTGGACAGACAACCTATGGTGTGAGCACAGAGGAAAGTCTTCTTGAGGATGGAATCTACCTGAGGAAGGTGTCTGTCTACAAGCCAAGGAGGGAGGCCTCAGGAGAAACCAGGCCTTTGACACCTTGGTCTTAAACTTCCAGCCTCTGAAACTATGAGAAAATAAAATTCCATTATTTAAGTCAACCACATTCTGATCTTTTGCTATGAAAGCTCTAGGAAACTAGCCGAGGGCTTTAAAATTGAAAAACGAACAATTTTAATGGACAATCATATCTATGTAAGATTCTTTTCAAACAAGATTCTGATTTTATTACATAGTATTTAAGAAGAACAGGGAGGAACTTACTAGCAATCTGTTTAGGCAACAGAGTTCCATTATCCCGGCGGTGTTTCTGTCTTTTTTGGGTAGATCCCTACACCAATAAAGCTAGGACATGGGCAGTTGTTTTGAGACCACACAGACACAGATGGAAGCCACAGTGACATTCTGCGTATGGAACAGGTTGCCTACTAGAGGGCGTGTTGGGTGGCATGAAAGCTGGTGAGGTGAGTGCTTGTGGTTTGGAACATATATATCCATCTAGACTTACAAAAGAGAATTGTGCACGGTTGCTTACTCTACAACTGGGTTGACAACATGGTCAGTGCAGGCAAAGGGTGGTTCGTAGAGAAGGCGAGGACTGCATGCTGTGATTTTTTGAGTATTCCTAGGGCAAGCCCAAAACCATGGAAGATTTGACAGTTTTCCATCAGTATAATGAAATACCTGAGATAATCAATTTAAAATGAGAAAATATTTATTTTGGCCATTTGGGAGGTTCCTGTCTGTGATGGATTGGCCCCATAGCTTTGGGCCTGTAGTGAGGAGAAAACTGCTCATCTTCTGAGCAGAAAGCAAAGGTGAAGGGAGTAGGGCTAGGCTCATACAATTCTCTTCAAGGGTATATACCCAAGGACCGAAGGATCTCCCAGAAGACCCTGCCTCATAAGGTCCATAGCGCCTCCCAGTAGGCCATCCTGGAAACCATGCCTTTAGCACACAGACCTTGGGGGACACAGAGTATCCAAAATATTGCAAATGGTTCAGAAACTTTTCTTAACTCCTGTACCAGAAGTTACAGCATCAAAACTTCAAGGTATGAGGCCCAGCAATCTCTATGTGAAAAGGATTCAGGTTGACTCAAGTTTCAATAAATTAAATATTATTATTTTTTTTTAGGTTCCAAGGGTAGTTGACAGCCTATTTCTTAACCTGCTTTCCAACTACTGTTTCCAAGAAGCAGAAAAAGTGTAACATGGTGGATATTGAGACAACTCCTATAGGCACATATCTTCAAGAGAAGCAATTCCACTCTTGCCTATCATTTCCATCCAGTCTCCCTCTTGATAGTACCTCTGATGGAAGATGGGTGAGAAGGATGAAAATTACTTCCTTCCTACCCCAAAATTTCAAAAAACAGCAATGTTCCACTGTACTAGGAAATACACTTAGTTTCATGATGAGAAAAAAAAAAAAGTAATGACATTTGCCTTATTCCCAAAAATGCAATATTCTTCTGACTCAATTTACCATGTAACGGTGAACATATTCCAATAATAACATTTTAGAAATGCAAAATTACACTTGGCATTTTTTTAAACTTTGGTTTCTGGATCTATCTATCATCTATCTATCTATCATGTCCATGATTCTATTGAAGACCTCATTCATTCAATCAATGATTCATTCATTCACTCATAAAATGCCTTGATACTACAAACCACAAAGTATATGAGGCACTGAGAATACACTAGCAAACAAAAGAGAGAAAAATCTGAAAGTTTTCATTCTAGAAGGGGAACTGATCATAAATGGGAAGAGTCTTGACATGTCAGGGTAAAAGGCCAGGGAGGTCCTCACTGGATGTATAAATTGCATATAAACTTGAAGGATATGGGGAAATGTCACTGAAGATATTGGGCAAAGTGTTTCAGACAGAGGAAACAAAATATTCGCAGTGGAGAGCTCCTTAGTGTCATTTGGGGAAAGATATGGTTAATGTTAGATGAGCCAGTCTTGGAGTAGTGGAAGATGAGCTCAGAGAAGTGATGGGGGTAGATGCAAGTAGATCACAGAAGGTTTCATGAATAATAATGGGAAGTGCAGGTTTTATCTGAATGGCATGGGAGGCCAGTGTTGTGCTTTGACCAGAGTAGTTAGGTGCCACGCCATAATCAAGAGAATAATCCCGAATTCTGTATGATGAATGAACTGAAGCTTGGCACAGTTGTGTATGGCTGCAATCTCAGCTACTTGGGAAGCTACAACAGGAGGATTGCAAGATGAAGGTCAGCTTTGGTGACCCTCAGCATCTTAGTAAGACTATCTCAAAATAAAAAAGGTCTAGGGATGTAGATCAGCGGTAGAGTACTCCCGCCTCCATCCCCAGTACTGAAAAAGAAGAAAAAGAATGAACTGAAGGGAGGGGAAAAACAAGCTCAAAACACAGGAAGATCTTCTCTTGAACCTGTGGCAATGATGGTTCTTTATAATTAAAGGCTACGCCTAGTGCTGGTGAAAGATGATGGATTGGTTCAGATACGAAGGCAAACCCTGCAGGAGTTTCTGACAAACCATGCATGAGAAGAAGAGTGTTGAAATGACGAGGTTTTGACCTGACATTGCTATCCACCATGATCAGGAACAGTGCGACAGTGAACTTGATTGGGAACATGATAGTTCTGGGCTGCCTGTTAGAAATCCAGGTGGAGAGGTAGAAAGCTTAATATACTGATCCAGAAGCTATGAGAGAGGCCAGGCCTGAGCATAGGAATTTGGGATTTCCACAGAGATGGCATTTAAAGCCGCAAGACTGGATGGTATTACTTAGGATCAAGTACAGACTGAACAAAACAGAGACTGGGGCCAGGCAGCCATAAGCCAAGGAATGCCTACAGCACCCTAAAGCTGGAAGAGACCAGGAACTGAAACTCTGCTGAAGCTGTGGGAGGAAGTAGGACACTGGCAATGTCCTGATTTGGGACTTCTGGCCCTTAGAATCACAAGAGAATAAATTTCTGTTGTTTTAAGCAACCAGGCTTGTGATAATTTGTAATGGCAGCCATGGGAAACCAATGAAGCATCCAGATTGACCTAAGAAAGTTTCAGTATTGACTGCCTTAAAAACACTTTCATTTTATTTTCAATTGATATATAATAACTGTACATACTTCTGAAGTATAATGTGATATATATATACACACACATACATACACGCAGTCTATAGAAATCAAATCAGAGTAATTAACATATCCATCATTTCTGCCATTTATCATTTCATTCTGGTGAGGACATTCAAAATCTCATCTAGCTCTTTTGAAATTTGCAATGCATTATTAACTACAGTCACAACATCATACCTTGAACATTAGAACTTACATATAGCTAGAACTTTATGCCCGTCAACCATTCTCTCCCAATATTTGCTGTTTTTAGCTACTCTATTTTTTCCTCTGAGCAAAATATTATCTGATTTAGTACTTTTAATAGCAATTTCTAGCTCTCTAATTTTGCAAATGTAGCCATAAGTATCATGCAACACATTAGTGATTTTTGTTTATTGTGTTTTTCTACCTTAATCTACCTAATGTATAGTCTAAAAAAAACCTCTTTCACTCCTTTAACTAGCTTCTATGTGTCCATTGTGACAAATTGTGAGCTCACTCAAGAAGGAAGGGTGACCAAGAAATGGAAAGTTTCAGGAGTGTTGACTCCTGTTTTGCATTCATGTAGAATAATGGTCTTTCAGAAGCTATCAACAGAAAACAAGATGGCAATTTGATGTATTCCTTTGCTGATAACTGCTTCTTAAATATACAATATTATATTGCCTCTCTTTATTGCCATGTCCATAATTCTAGTTTATTACATCATAAGCAATTTACTCTAGGCTTGTATTTACTGCACCTTTAATTTCAAGGTTGCGCATTTAATTTTTAAGATCTAAGATCCCTTAGATCAATACTCTTCCTCACTTAGCTTCTCTCTTCCTTTTTTCACTTTTGGAAACCAATAGATGTGTTTACTGATCTTTTGCTAGATGAATTTGGATAAGAGAAGGGCATTTCCTGATCTAATGGAAAACAAATAGACCAGGAGATTTCTACCTTTTAGGAAGTCCTGAGTAAGGACAGAGCTGTGGGTAAGGACAAAAATAGCCTCACTGACCTGACTACTACGACCCAATATACTATTGTCTTTTGAAGAAGGAGAATGAGACTGATGTCACATCTAGATGTCAACAACATTTAAACTCTCTCTTTGATATCTTAAAGAGATCTGTATGAGTGCACTAGGAGTGGTCTTCCAGAAGGAGGAAAATTTATCTACAGAGCAAGAATTATTGATAATAGATAACAAAATAGATACCAATAGAAATTTTTCTTAATAAATTTTTATTGTACATTAAAAACAAAAGCAATTATACAAAGCCAAAATTACTCTTAATTCAGCAGTATCCTATATTCAATTTAATTTATGAAACATTATCGGCTGTCTGATAATGTCTAAGTCTGCATTAGCAGCAGTTGGAGATGTGAAGATGAAAACATTTGGTGCTTGCCCCCAGGAGAGCTTCCAGCTCATTGGGATGGATTGCACTACTGGTGGTGGATTGCAGAAGAGGAAGCTACATACAGCAATCAGTTCTTGCATCCACAAAGCAAGAAGCACATTCTTCATTCTCTGTTACGTGGATTTTTTTTCTAATTTCTCTAGCCAGAGGTAAACTCTTTTTATCCTTGAATAAAATAAAGTATACTGAATATTTTGGGGGAAATAGCCATTACAGAAAACAATATGGACACTCTTCACAAAACTAAAAACGCAACTATTATATGATCCAGCTATCCAACTGATAGGAAATGAAATCAACATGTTGAATAGACACCTATACTCCCATGTTTATTACAGCATTAGTCACAATATTCAAGATTTGGAATTAGCATAAATGTTCCTTAACAGATGAATGGATAACAATGTAGTATTATATATACCCACAATAGAATACTATTCAGAAACAACAAAACAGGAATTCCTGTTGTTTGTGACATCATGGATGGACCTTGGGGAAGTCACATAAGTGAAATAAGAGGCGTAGAAAGACAAACATTATGTGATCTAAGCCATAAATGGAATATTAAAAGAAGATCTCATATAGAAGTTGAGAGTATAACAGCAGTTATCATAGACTAGGGAGAGTGAGGGGAGGAGATGGCTAGTGGGCACAATGTCACAGTCAGACAGGAGGCATGGGTTCCAGTGTTCTGTGCATAGCAGGAGACTAATTCAACAATAATGCATTATGTATCTCTAAATGGAAGAGAGAATGCTGAATATACTCAACATAAAGAAATAAAAGGTGATGGATATGATGACTATTAGAGTATATCAGTACCCAATAGATACATGAATTAAATATCATAGTGTCCTCATTAATATATACAAATATTATATGCCAATTACAAATTATCTCAAGCCCAGAGGCTGCCTGTTTCTTGAGGGTAGGGACGGTGCTGATTGAAATTTGCCCTCTGCCAGGACTTAATGCAGTGATCTGGATACAGCTCATTTTTGTCCGCAGTAAATGATCATGCAGTCAAGTTGATTCTCTTCCACGTGCCTTAGTACTGTGGCTCCTAAGGCAATTTGTTCTACCAAGATAAGAAACCTGCAAGAGAGGTCGGCAAGAAGCAGGGTGGCTGTAGAGGGGTGCAGTGTGGCTGCCTGGCTTTCCCCCGTTACTGCCTTTTACCAGTGATTGCTTTCTCCCTCCCAACCATTATGGCCCATTGTCCCCAAGTACTTTTAAAGCTCTGATTCTCTCTAAATGCTCACTCTTCATCAGGCTGCCAATGCCTTCATATCATGGAGGAATGGCTCATCTCCTATTCTAGCAGATTTCTGGCAAGAACCAGGAGTATTGCCAAAGAATTCATGCCAAATTTTTATTCTTATGAAACTCTGAGATTGCTTTAATGTCTCTTGAGAGCAGTTACATTTTCAGCTGTTAGCATCTCATTTAAATGACACATATTTACACTCACAAATCCATGTATCTGCTTATTAATTAAATGAATGGAGTATGCCAAGTTCACAGCCTGTAGTAGTCCAAGGAAGAGAAGTTTATGTGTTTCATCCCAATTTTCTAGTTTACTTCCCCTCTGCATCTGCTATTTCTCAAGCTGAATTTTTCTTATTCTTCTTTTATTTTATTCAGAAATTTATTTCTTGAACAATCAAACAAGCTTCTAACGAAATAATATAATATATATAAAAATTCTGAAATTAGATTTACCCCCAAGAGCCCCCCCCAATTACCCACCCTTATCCCTGCCCCCCATCCTTCCCAAAACATCTCTACAAATGCCTTAGGGTGTGTGATATTACACCTTAACTGGATTTAAAACATGATAACAGACCTCCTTTCTCAATGGCCAGGGTCCACCCTCTACAGATGAATGAACACATTCGACCCTTGGTTCTCTGGGTTATGCTGATTTCACTCAGCATAATTTCTTCCATAGCCATCCATTTACCTTCAAAGGCTGCAATATCATTGCTTCTAATTGCTGAGTAAAACTCCATGGTATATTTGTACCACAGTTTTTGGATCCATTCATCCAGTGAGGGACATCTGGGTTGTTTCCATAATTTAGCTATTGTAAATTGAGCTGCTATGAACATCCATTTTGCTGTGTCACTGTAGTGTGCTGATTCTAAATCCCCTGGAAAAATACCCAGGAAAGGAATAGCAGGATCATACAGTGGGTTCATTCCTAGTTTTTGAGGATTCTCCACACTGCTTTTCAAAGGGGCTGTACCAGTCTGCAGTTCCACCAACAGTGTGCTAGTGTGCCTATCTCTCCATAACCCCTCCAGCATCTATTATTATTTATTTTCTTCATTTTTGCCAATCTGACTGGCGTGAGGTGATATCTTAATGTAGTTTTCATTTACATTTCTCTGATTACTAGTGATTTAGAGCACTTTCTCATATATTCATTGGCTTGCTAAATTTCCTCTGTTGAGAAGTTTCTATTTAGCTCTTTGGCCCATGTATTGATTGGGTTGTTTGTGTTTTTGTAGTTGAGATTTTTGAGGATTTTGTAGATTCTGGATATGAGAAGGAAGTGTTGAAGCTAAAGATGAGGACTGACATCTGATTCTGAATCTGGAACAACTGGAAGCTCACAGCTCTAACAGAGCAGGATTTACCAATGTGTGCAGAATTCTCTCCAAGCTGCTGTACATGGAGTCTAGCGTCCAATGTCACTCCCCTTGGATGTGCAAACTAGAAAATAATACACAAGCCTCTCACAAGTTGCACCATAAAAAAACCAACTTGACTTTATTTAACGCAGTATTTTCTCATATTTACTTGATTAGATGATGATTTTTCTTTTTCTTATAATTGGGACATACAGCAGAATTGTTGCCCTGATAATCACATTTTGAAAAGTTTGATCCAGAGATTTGCTTTCAATGGGGCTGGCTCAAATAATTTGCAATGTTAAGTATTATTTTTGTACCATTTTGTGAAAAGTTAGGTGCTTAATAAGAAACAAAGTCCTGAATTATGATATTGCATTTTGAGAAATTAACATTAGATACATACGATCAATTTTTTACCTCCCTTTCCATTTACAAAAATAACCTATACATGAAGATGATCCATCTTTCTATGAAAGAAAGCATCTTTTAATCAATCAGATCTCAAAAATATGCTGCAGGCAGTGTGTAAGTCCTTGACATTTAATGTGAACACAAAAAATACAAAGTCCTTCACTATCATCTCTTTTTATTGACTTTTGTTAATATTTTCTATTTGAGTTTGAAAAAATATTTCTTCATATTTCTAAGTGTTACAGTTTTTAAATTAACAAAAAAGTCATTTAATAATTTTTTTTTAATTCACTGATTCAAAAATACGTACAAAATGGTATTCTAAGCAAGAGCAATGTTCTGGAATATCTAAGAAGGTTACAGAATCTTAGATTCAAACACACATATTTACCACAAGCCTCTTCCTTTGTAATCTCCAGTTGAAATTCTATTATTGTTCATCAGGTTATTCCAGATTCTGGAAGGTGTTCCCTTAGAGCGTACTGTCCCAGGTTGTCCAGTTACACTCTTAAGAGCTAATGTAATAAACTGAAATGAGAGTCTGCATTGGGGTGAATAATGAATAAGCTTGGTGGAGGTGGTTTCTCAGAGAAAAATTTCTTTGTGAAGTCCCAGGGGAAGAGAGATAAGCCAGACTAATAAAACCATCCAGGAAGGCTACAAGTTGATCAAAAATAAAGCACAATTACATGGCATGTCAAAGAGGGGTCTGTGTTTGGAACACTGCATATAGGTACTTTTGGAACTATGCATTCTTACTTTCTTTTAAGAGAGAGAGGGACAATGAGAGAGAGAGAGAGAGAAAGAGAGAGAGAAAGAGAAGATTAATTTTATTTAGTTTCTCATGTAGCTTTCATGCTCCAACACTTCGTTCTATATGTGGTTCTGGGGTTTGAACGCTCATCTTTGTGAATGCCAAGCAAGCGCTGCAACTGCTGAGCCGCTGCTCCAGCCCAGTACCGATATTTTTAAAATACCAAAATCTGAAAGTCCACTTAACTGTTCATTTACATATTTTAACATGTGCTGTCCTGTGAATTCCCATGGTGGATACCAGAGTCCGGTGAGTGCAGACTTTTTTTAATATGAAATATTTTATTTCAAAAACACACATTCATTGAATAAAAGGTTGAAAGAAAAAACTTAAGATACAATCATAGTGATTGCAAAACAATCACTATTAAAAGTTTGGTGAATTTGCTTCCTTCTTTTCCTAAACGTACCTAAAAAGAATTTTATTTTGACATGAAATAGTGAAGATGACAGTCCCCTATTTTCTCCTGTCATTTCCACATGGCACATTGTCACAAGCATGTCTCCTTGAAAACAGCCTAGGTTTATAATAGTTGTTTAATACTCTCTTTGCCTGGCTACCTCAGGTTTTACTCAATGCACCCCATTCTTTTGAGTAAGTTGTTAGTTTCTTCACAGTGGCAAATCCTTTTGTGATCGCATAGGGTACTTTCCTAGGTTTCACCGGGAGAGAGAGAAGTAGCTTGAACTGTAATTATGCAGTCATGAAGTGTGAACAGTGTAGGCTTCTTTTATACAATGTTAAAAAGGCCTGCAGAAACTAAATCTGAACACCCTATACTGTATCCATCATGTCCAAATGCCCAGCTCAATAGCATCCTTGCTCAGAATCTATGGTTTTAGTGGGTTTCTGTCAGAAAATATTTACTATCACTTTAATTTGCATCCTTTTGAATATCGGTAAGCTTAGTTTTTTTCTTTTATTGTTTTTAATATATATTTATTAGTGCATTACAGTTTTACATAATGTTGGGATTAGTTGTCACATATTCCTAGATGCACACAATTCAGCAATACAGTTTGTTCAATATCCCCTCTGCCACATCCCTCTACCTCCCTCCTTCTGTCCCCTGATCCCTTACCTTTCTTCTGTGTCCTATATTGTTCCTAAAAAACCCAAATACAGTGACATAATTCTTATGCCTATGAAGAATGTGAGCTTAATTTTTAAAATTTATTTACTACCTATTTCCATATCTATAGCTTTAAATTACTTGTTCCTGTCCTTTGCCTGTGTTAATATCTTGGGGTAGCCTTGTTTGTTATTGGTGTGTGACTTTCTCACCCAGAAGGATATAAAACCCTGGCTATTTTTATTACCAAGGTTTTTTTGGTTTATTATTTAGCTCTTCATGCTGATTAGATTTTAGGTTTACATTTTTTATAATGTCAAATATATTGATTTTCTTCCTGTGAAACATGAGACATTTGTAATAGTTATGGATATTTCTGGTTCTTTTTTTTTTTGTGTAAAGGTGTAACTTGGAGCTGGGTGGCCTGGCTCCCTGCCTCTGTTCAAGGATTTGTGAGCAAAGGTCACCTTTGTCACTGGACAGAAGACCTAACGCCAGTGAGAGAACCTCGGAGCTCTTCTCTGTCTCCTCTGTCCTGTGACTGATCCACTGCAGAGGTAACCAGCCTGGGGCCCAGAGGCAGGACATGCGCAGCAGAGCCTGTGACAGACTCCAGCACTTCAGCAAGAACAGTTTTGGATTTTAAGCCTCTATTTTGGGGGTGCACCATTTATTACAGTAACAGAATCTAGCCTACTGGAGGTGGTGGAATATTTACAATTAAAAATCTCTCATTTATCCACACAACTGATGAATATTCATTTACATAATTGCTATTAGGGATCTTATGACTTGTTTGTAATTTAGTTAATCCATTTGAAATTTCTCCAATGAATGGTATGAGGAATATGATTATTTATGCTATATAAAGTGATAAACTTAGACACTTTATCATAATTTGTATATGCACTACATATCTGATTCCTTACTGATGTGTTCTAGCACCTTTGCCATATATTAAATCATTATATAATTTAATTTCTGGACTATTGTCACACTGACTTCCGTCTATGTGAATGGAACATTGCATTGTATTAATACAGGTTTTCAAATTTCCTAGGTAAATGACCCTTCCTACAGGCTTCACTTATTCTTTTTTAAATTCTATTCAGGTTTTCATGTGTCTTTTGTTGCTTTAGCACTTTGTTGTATACGTGGTGCTGGGGTTCGAACCTGGGTCCTCACGTGTGCCAGGCAAGCACCTTAACCACTGAGCTAACGCTCCAGCCCCCACTTATTTTTTATGTATGATATTTTCTAGAGAAGTTTTGCCTGCTTTTTATTTGCAATATCAGTTGAGAATATCTTTTTTTTCTGTTTTTTTTT
>PVKS010049010.1:0-12163 GCA_004027875.1 Aplodontia rufa | reverse complement strand
TTCACTAAGCATAATTCTGTCCATCTCCATCCATTTGATTTCAAAAGACATCATATCATGCTCCCTAATGGCCGAGTAGTATTCCATAGTATATATGTACCAAAGCTTTTGTATCCACTCATCAAGTGAGGGGCATCTGGGTTGGTTCCATAATCTAGCTATAGTAAATTGAGCTGCTAAAAACATTGATGAAGCCACATTGCTATAATATGCTTTTTCTAAGTCTTTTGGGAAAATTCCCAGGAGTGGGATAGCTGGCTCATAAGGTGGTTCCATCCTTAATGTTTTGAGGATTCTCCACACTGCTTTCCATAGTGGCTGAACCAATTTGCAGTCCCACCAGCAGTGTAGTAGTGTTCCTCTTTTCCCACAGCCCCTCCAGCATCTGTCCTTGTTTCTATTTTTCATTTTTGCCACTCTAACAGGAGTGAGGTGGTATCTCATTGAAGTTTTGATTTGCATTTCCCTTATAGCTAATGATGTAGAGCATTTTCTCATATATTTGTGGGCTTTCTGGACTTCGACTGGAGAGAAGTTCCTTTTGAGTTCTTTAGCCCATTTATCGATTGAATTATTTGTGAATTTGGACTTTATTTTCTTTAGTTCCATGTAAATTCTGGATATTAGCCCTCTGTCTGAGGTATAGCAGGCAAAAGTTTTCTCCCATTCTGTAGGTTCTCTATTGATGCTCTTGACTAGATCTTTAGCTGTGCAAAAACTTTTTAGTTTACTTGCATCCCATTCATTTAATTTTGATTTTACATCATGAGCCATAGGAGTTTTGTTAAGGAAGAAGCGGCCGACTCCTATAAGGTGTAGTGTTGACCCGAATTCTTTTTCTAATAAATTTAAAGTTGTAGGCTTAATATCCAGGTCTTTGATCCATTTTGATTTAATTTTTGTGCAGGGTGAAAGATAAGGATCCAGCTTCAGTTGTCTACAAATGGCTGTCCAGTTTGTCCAACACCATTTGTTGAACAGGATATCTTTCTTCCACACTATACTTTTGCCCCCTTTATCAAAGATCAAATAGTTAAGGATATGAGGGTTTGTCTCAGGATCTTCTATTCGGTTCCACTGGTCTTTGGTTCTGTTTTGATACCAATTCCATGCTGTTTTTGCTACTACTGCTCTGTAATATAATTTCAGGTCAGGGATTGAGATACCCCCTATTTCTTCCTTTCTATAGAGTAGTGTTTTGGCTAGTCTGGGTCTCCTGTTGTTCCATATGAACTTGAGAATTGCTTTATCTATATCTCTGAAAAATGCCATAAGTATCTTGATGGGGATTGCATTAAATCTATAAAGGGCTTTGGGTAGAATGGCCATCTTTATTATATTGATTCTGCTAACCTTATTTCAAGCTTAAAGAAGAATGAAATTACTTTGAGACAAATACATACATTTGAAGATAAGCAATCAACTATCATATAATTCTGGAAAGTAGTTACCTTTTCAGAGGTGAAGTATTGGAGGTCTGACTCAAGCATGTGAGGGAATTTTCATGGATTTGGTAATATTCCATTTTTTAATCTTGATACTGTCACTACTTTATTGAGGAAAACATGGGAAGTTATCAAGTTGTGTTATATGGATACTAGCTTTGTAAGTTATTAGCATAAACATAAGCATTTTATATATTTTTAAGAAGTATCTCATATAATGAAGTGGCCCTTTCTAAAAAGCAATTCTAAAAAGCAAATTTTAAAAATGTTTGAAACCCATTCACCATAATTGAAGTTATATCTATAATAAGAGGTAAAATATGTAACAATATTAAGGTATGTGGCCTAAATACAATTAATACAGTATGTAAGATCATATGCATGCAAATGTGCAAGTTGCTATGTTTAAAAAAAAAGCTGTGTGTTAAAATTGCACCTCAAATTGACTGTGTAAGATATTCAAAGGATTTTCTAGGATGAGAATTCTGTTGCAATATTAACTCTGTGTTTTTGTGTTTCTCTACAACAATGTGATTAAGACAAATTATTTATTATGTGTTACATTCCTGTTATTAATGTCTCAGACCATGTATGTAAATTAATTTAGTCACCCACACAAAACTATCCTATTGATGCTAGCATTTAGATAACTTTGCAAAGATCCATAGTAATTTTGAGGTTCAATACTCCAATTTCTCCCTGCATAGTTAAAATTTAGAAATAATATATTGATTTAATAATATTGATATAGAAATCATGTTGTAAATAATTTTTTAGCACCAACAAGCACATGCTTATTTAGGAAGCACTGTGACTTGGAACACAGGAAGACTCTGACTTGGAATGTATAAGCCATGAAAACGAGTGATAATCTCAATAGACCCAAATCTCTTTCAGATTTGAAAAGAGCTAAAAAGGTTGATCACAGAAGTAGAGAGTGAAGTAGAGGTCACTCGGGTCTCGCAAAGATAGGAATGAAAATGTGAAAGGGAGGACAAAGGGTACCAACACATTTAGATAGGATTGACTTTCAGGATGTGTCTCTCCATATATTTTCCCTAATAAAATACAACTTTATTTCAAAAACTGAAATTAAGGTGATAAAGTATAATTAAGGCAGTTATGGTATATGGCAGATGATTTTATGTTTCAAAATAATTAGAGGAGAAAAATTTGAGAATTCCTAACACATAGAAATAACAATATTTGAAGAGAAGGAATAGATACCTACCACAATTTGATCATTACACATTGCATGCATGTACCAAATTATAATACTGTATACTATAAGTAGCTATAAACATAATGTCAATTAATAATTTTTCATAGATTGAATTATCCTTACATCCCTGGAATGAGACCAACTTGGTCATTCTGTATAATCTTAATATGTTGTTCAATATTATTTGCTATTTCATTAAAATTTTTTTGCATCTTTGTTGATCAAGGATATTATTCTGTAACTTTGTTTCCTTGGTGTTTCCTTATCTGGTTTGTATCAGGGTGACACTGACTTCACAGAATTAATTTGAAAGTGTTCCCTCCCTTTCTACTATATGGAATAACTTGAGTAGCATTGGCATTAGTTATAGTTTAATGGTACAGAAGAATTCAGTGGGACTTTTCTTTGTTGGAATGCTTTCTATTGCTTCTTCAATCTCACTGCTTGTTAAAGGTATGTTTATGTTTTCTGTATCCTTTTGGTTCAGTTTTCATAGGTCATATGTGTTTAGAAATTTATGCATTTCTTTTAAATTTTATAATTTGTTGGGCTATGAGTTTTTGAAATTGTTCCTAAAGATCCTCTGGATTTCAGTGATGACTGTTATCTCCTTTTTCATCTACAATTTTATTAATCCATGTCTTCTCTCTCTATCTTCTGGTTAGTTGTCTGACCTTTTATCAATGTTATTTATCTTTTCAAAGAACCAATTCTTTGTTGCATGGATCCCTTGTACTATTTTTCCCCCTCTATTTCCCTAATTTTAGTTCTTATCTTATTTTTTTCTTAAACTGGTTTTGGAATTGGTTTGCTCTGGTTTTTCAAAGATCTAGAAGTGGATTATTATATTATTTGGGAGGATTTTTCTGATTTTCTTATATGGGCACTCAAAGTTATAAAATTTCCCCTTAGAACTGCCTCTATAGTATATCAGAGTTATTAATAAGTAATAACAACTATTAATAAATGGTATGACATTATAATAAAAAACAGAATGAGAGAAAATATTTGCCAGCTACTCTTCCAACACAGTATTAATTTCCAGAATTACATAACAAACTTAAGAAAATTAACACCCAACCCCTCCAAATAACCCAATAATAGGCAGATTAACAAAATACATATTTCAGGGCCAAAAAATATATGGAAAATATTCAATATATTTATCAAATAAGGCAATTAAAATAAAAACTACCTTAAGATTCCATCTCACTGCTATTAGGATGGCAATCATTGAATATACAAGTAACAATAAATACTGGAGAAAAATCAGGGAGAAAGAAACTCTTATACAATGTTGGTAGAAGTATAAATCAGTATAGACACTATGGAAATCAGTATTTAGTGTCCTCAAAAGATTAGAAATGGAACCAGTGTATGCTCCAGCTAGCTATTCCACTCCTTGGTATTTACCTAAGAGAGTAAAAGTCAGCATATTATAGAAAGACAGACTTGTTCATATTTGTAACAGCACAATTCAAAATAGCCACTTTATGGGATCTATCTATGTGTTTATCAACAGGCAAATAAATAAATAAAATGTGATTACACACACATACACACAATGGAGTTTTATGCAGGTATAAAGAATGAAATTGTATAATTTGCAGAAAATTGAATGAAATAGGAGAGCATTGTATTAATGGAATAAGCCAGATTCAGAATGTCAGGGTTGTAGATTTTCTCTCATATATGGAAACCAGAGAGAAAGAAGAGGAAACAAGTGATATCATGGAAATAAAAAGGAGAAAAAAGTAGGTAGATGAGGGAACCGGGAGAGAGAAGTGGGGGAATGGGAAGTACTGGAGAATGAAGTGAACTTGATCAAATTATGTGCATCTACAAAAATGTCACAATGAATCCCACCATTATGCCGCAATATTTTTAAAAAAATTTTTAAAGGAAGAGAGAGGTTACTTGATTATGTTAACAGAGAGGAGCAAATGATAAGGAGTAAAACTTTTTTTTTTTATTTTTCAGTTCAGAATAAGCAGAGAAGTTTTCACATCTGTCATTTACATCCTAACTCTAGAGACAGCTTATATCATGCCTATTTCAGAAAGCAGAATATAGAATTTCATGGAACAAGATTGCATAGTTCCTTTCCTAAGTTTCTTTCAATAAAAATATCAAGACAGTGAATTAGCAACAGGCACAAAACTGAATTTTGATGTAAGGAACTTTATTAACCCACACAGACAGCAATATAGTGAAATATCCTAGCATATCCAGTAAAATACAGAGAAAGAAGGAACAATTCTACTTCTCTACTTTTGTCCTTGGCATAGATCAATGTGATAAAATTATTTAATGGGGAGCTAATATTGTATTAAAAATTATCATATAGGAAAAGAATCAAACAATAAGAAGTCATTAAAGAAATCAACCTTGATTCATCAAGGCTATCTGCTCTTCATCATTTTTTTTTACCAAAAATTACTGAGCATTTGGATATGATTAAATTTCAGGATACTTCGTTCTTATGATATCTTTTGCATAATAAACTCCATTAATAAAACTGAATTCTATTTCACTTGCTAAAAGTTAATCAGATTTTCAGAGAATTCAATATTTTATTTCACTTTAAATAGTTTAATTTGATTGTAATAATTATTTTAATACAATAAAATCAATTTAAATCATTTTTTACAAATTAAGGTAGTGACTACTCACTGTACAGAAAATTTTTTAGAAGGTAGACAGTATATACTTTGAGCGTCATACCTGCTGACAAATGTACATACAGTACACTAATTTCCTTTGTTTAAAAAGAGTATATAAATTGCTTCTCCTTTTGTGTTTAGACAATTTTTTCAGTTAATTGCAGTAAGATCATTAAGTACCGTTAATATGAATCTAAGTCAGATTAGTAAATAATTCTAGCAGAATAATAAAAAATATATGCATTTGTTCATTTAGGTTGATTTTTGTTAAGACTAGCAATTTTGATATTGTATATGGTTTGGATTTCAGTTCATTAAATGTTTCTTAGAAAGCATATTATTTTTACCAAGTAATAATCTAGAATCACAGCCTGATAAAGGGATTGTTATTCAAATACTCTTAGGAGAAGGGATATGAGCTAGGTCTGGGGCACAACTAATATGGTAGAAATTGTCCCAACTTGAAGCAAGCAAAAAGAACTTGTGTACTTCTTGAACAGCCCATCATGAACTGAAGTCTGCCCTCTGTGAATGTGGAGGTCTTTTTTGAATGAAGTAATTAATTAGAACAGGAATACAGCAGCCATAAGCAAATACTAGCTGGCCACGAGTAACTCAGTGAGGCATTTGTAGCATCAAACACATACTAAAAAAGGGGATAGTCTACCCTTTAAATACTTACAAACTAAACAAACGTTGGTATATGATTTATGGTAAAGACTTTACTTCAAGGATATCTGCCAGTAAATTTAAGGAACATTCCTTAGAGTAGAAAGAATAAGTGAAATTATAGTTAGATTTTTTAAGTGAAAAAATACATAAAGCAGAAAAAATGAATCAAAAACAAATTCATTGTTCTATTCTATAGTGATAACAATTTCTTACTAAAGACAGTTACTAAAGTGGGTCTAGAAAAAATCTATTTAAAAGCCACTTTGAATTCTTGGGTAACAACCCCAGAAGACAGTACTGTTCCATCATCTTTCTCCTCTCCATTACTGTATTAGTTAGCTGTTTCATCACTATAAGAAAATACCTAATACAGTTAACTTATGAAGATGTAAGATTTATTTTGGCTCATAGTTCTTGAGGTTCTAGTCCAAGATCAAGCAGCCCCATTGTTTTGGATCTCTGACAAGGGTGGCATATCAGAGTTCCAATGCATAGTAGAAAAAATCACTTATATCACAAGCCAGGAAACAAATCCACAAAGAGGAAGAGACCAGGGTCCCATAATCCTCTGTGAAGTCATGATCTCAATTACCTAAGTATCTACCATTAGACTCCATCTTCTAAAAGTTCCAAATCCCCTCAATAGCACTATTCCAGGAACCAGGATATTAACATGTGGAACTTAGAGAGATGTTTGTTCAAATCACAGCAATTATACACTGAGTTAACAAAAAAAAAAAAAAACACCAAAAAAAAAAAAACACCATTATTAACACCCTATTTGGGATACACACTCATAATGTGCTGGGTTTGAGCATATTTTATTTTACACCCACATTCACCTATTGGCAAATCCTGCTTAGAGTGAGCTCAGGTGTGGCACCACTCTCTGCCTCTGCAAGGAAGAATAATTGATCCCTTCATCCTTCACACTCCTGTACTACTTTGATGTTGTCATTGTCATCTCATATACTCCATATTGAATTTTGTTATGAAATAAACTTTCCTCCAATGCAGAACTTGTATCTTAATCAGTCAGATATTAAATGAGTGAAAGAGTAACCAGTAAATAATTTAAATGTAGAAAATATAGTGGTCTTGCATTTACTTACACAAGTTGAAAAATGAGAGAAGTTTCGGAAGAAAACAATCTGTCTTATTATTGTGCCATTTGCTAGGTGGCCTAGACTGGGAGACTTCCCTAGTGTGAATTTAGACTCAGTTTCCTCAACTATAATTTGGGTTAGAGTGTAAAGAGTATATAAAGTTCTATTATTATCAAATATATCTTTCATAAAGTATGAATAACAACGTGATTGGCACCTGTAGATACTCATTAAATAAGTTCTGACTTAGTGAATAAATTATAAAACAATGTTTAAACATGAGGCTTCCGATTGGGTTTGGAATTATAGCTAAGGGGTAGTGTGCTTGCTGAGGATTGAAAAGGTCCTGGATTTGATTTCCTGTACCACAATAAATAAATAAACCAACAAATGAATAAAATAAACATCAGGCTTCTCCTGCTCTACCTTTGGTAGCTATATGCCGTTGAGCATGTTATATAACCTCTTGGAAACTCATTGGCTTCTTGAGCATTAAGTGAAATTTTATCTATCTATCCATCTCTCTATTCATACATCTATCTATCTGTAATAGATTTTATTATATTCTTATCATTAATGTTTTTTAAGTCCTAACCCCAAATATCTTAGCATGTGTCCTTGTTAACATATTGTTTTGTAATGTGATTGTTGAGTTGAAGTCATACTGAAGTAGAATGGTCCCCAAATCAATTATGCATGGAGTATTTCGATAAAGGGAACTTTGGATACAGATACACAGCAAAAGGACAATATGAAACATCATAGGGGAGAGACCATCATCTAGGAGATGAGAAACTCCTGGAACATATTCTTCCTTCATAAAGAACCAGTTCTGCTGAATCTTGATTAAAGACTTCTGTGTAGTACAGACCTAGCAAAGTAATTCATACTCCTTTCTCTATCTCCCCCCACACTCTAATTTCTATAACATGCTACCTAGAATATAGTTCATGGTCCTCCAAAACAGTCAAAATACTGCAATTATATCAATGAATATTAAAATATTAAGACCAATTCATGCACAAAATATGTGGTCTATAGTGAATAGTCACTTAAACCAGGGTTTATAGTTTTGTGAAGGAATGTTAGAATTCAATGATAATTTAAGAAAGAAATAAAAGATGTTTCACTTGAATCCAGAAAATGTTAAAGTTGAACATTGTTTTCCTTTCATTTTTACTTTACAACTTGATCCATTATAGTTTTTATAAATTGTAAATTAAAATTTGTTAATGTTTTATCTAAAAACTTATTTTAATGGAAATGGATGGTTTATTGGTCAGTTTTTATTATTGTGCCCAAAATACTGTACAAGGACAATGTAGGGAAAGATATTTTTATTTTACCTAATGATTTCAGAGTTTCAGTCCACAGTGGGCCAACTGTTTTGTTCTGGGCTCACGACAAGGTCACACATAGCAGAGGGCATGGTGGTGCAGTACTGCTCTACACATGGTGACCAGGAAGAAGAAATAGAGGGGAAGGGGCTGTAGGGAAGATGAACTCTTCGAAGGCACACCCCCAGTGAACCAGCTCCTCCAGCCATGCCCCACCTGGCTGCAGTTACCACTCAACCCATTCAAACTGGATGTGCTGATTAGGTTACAGCTCTCATAATCCAGTCATTTCACCACCTTAATCAATGCAGGACACTTCATGGGGATAACTCAACCTCAACCATAACAGAGAGATTCACGATATATCCTGATGCACGTGTGTGGAAAGAAAGCCTTAACAACCAACCATATAAAGTGACAATATCATTCCAGATTTCTTGACAACAGATATTTCACATTAATTGTTCATGCCTCAAAACTAATACCCCAAGTTTTGAAGTTGTTCAACTGATGATCTCTTCTGGTGGCTTAGATGTCCTTTCTTCCCCTTCCCAAATACACACATGTTAACAACCTCATCCTCATTGCACAGATGAACTAGGGGACACTGAAACCTAGCATCATTGTGACTGAGTTCACTCGTACATACTAACCATTATTAAAAATACATTTAGAAATATGCTTAAATCTTCCAAATATAAAGATTGGGTAGCATTGCAAACTATCTCATAGTTTACATAAAACGTGAAAATTATAATTTCTCTTCAGTTTATGCTAAAGATACTCTTGCTTTAAGTATTCTTTTCACTTGGTAATTATCCAAAGTTGTACAATTAGATATGTCAATGAGAATGATTTGTGTTTTGCTTGACTACAGGAATAGGTAATAAAACAAAAATTTTGGAGGGCCAGTGATGCTTGCCTTATGACTGCATCAGTCTATAATATGCAAAGGTTCACTTAGTCCTGCCTTGGATTCTAGAAAGGGAGAGGTTAGTGATACAGAGGAAAGTATTGATGCCAGATAATAGAATCACAATGGTAATGATCAGATCCTAAGTATGTATAGTGGCCAGGGTTGTCTACCTGACTTGGAAGGCCAGTGCAAAATAAAAAGATTTGGCTTCCCTCAAGAATTATCAAAAATTTTAAGGATTGGAGTGGTGGCTCGGTGGTTACAGAGCTTGCCTGGTATGTGCAAGGACGCAGATTCAAACCCCAGCACCATACAGACAACAATGTGTCAGAGCAATGAAAGTCACAAGAATAACTAAATAAAATTGATTCTCTCTTACTCTCTCTCTCTCTCACTATCCCTCTCTCTTGGGAAAAAAAAAAGAATTTTAAGGTAGCAACAGCAGAACATTAAGCCAAGCATGAGTCCTTCAGTGTATCAACACAGTTCACACACCTGTGACCATGGCCCTGGGAGTCTCTTTCAGGTAATAATAATGATGTTAATATTTATGTGTTTTTGCAAAATGACAAATGTTGCTCAAGGTATTTTATAACAGTCAACTCATCAATGCCTCCTAATTATCTCTAAAGTATGTTTGATATGTATGCACACTTTAAAGATAAGAACACTGATGTTGGGCTGGAACAGTGTCTCGCTGGTTAACAGCGCTTGCCTGGCATTCGCAAGTACCTGGGTCCAAACCCCAGCACCAGGTACACAACGAAGTGTCCAATCAACAAAGACCACATGAAAAACTAAATAAAATTGATTCTTTCTTTTTTTCTGTCTGTCTCTTATTGTCCCTCTCTCTTAAAAAAAAAACTGATGTCCAGAGACATCAAAGTGTTTTTGCTCAAAGTTCCATAATTGAATTTAACTGTCCAGAAACAGTTAAATTCCACCATTTTGTTTCCAAAGCCATATTTTAACTAATTCTGCCTCCTTGTTGAAATAAACTTCCTAAAGAAAATAGTGATAAGCAAACATAAATCATATTTTTCTGAAAATGCAGCACAATAGAAACATTTTCCATTGACTCCTCTTGGACTAGTACTCTCCAAAAAGGCAGGTTGTGTTCAGATAAGTCTCCTTGCCATGTCAAAATTGGTTAGTAAGTCACTAGAATCACCATCATAAAGCACTTTACATGTATCATAGATTTCATTAAAGCACTCAACCTAATTATGACTGTATACATGAATCTCCTACAGACTGAATTCATCTGGTTTTCTTTAATATTATTTTAATAATCCTCTCCTATACTTGATCTTTTTTATTTTAAGAGCAAAAACATTTAATTTTTTTAGGTGATCTGCAATTAGTTGATGAATTTTCTATCATCTTATATTTCAGTGCATTTACAAAGTAATCCTGATCACAGCAGGTTATCATAATACAATCTGTATGTGTTATTCATCAAAATTGGCACAGCTGGAACCTCCAAAGAACAAAATATTCAGCTTAATTACAAAAGGGAATGTGTTCATCAGGAAAATGCAATCCTATTTAAGGATTGTTTAAGTAGAAAGCATTCCGGCTGTTCAGAAATAGGTTATTGGTCTTGCATTCTTAGGATGGAGCAGCCAATGGAAGATTTTTCTATTTCACTCCCTGCTAGTGTTGTTTTAGAGAAAAGCCAAAGTGAACACCATAGCTAAAAATGTGCTGACAATTCTCATCTGATTTGTGAAGGCTTATAACCTGACAGAGGAACGCCTATTCAGCTGGTAGACCAGCAGGTCACTCATCTCCTTTGAGGCATCTGGTGATGACCTTGATGACCGGAGAAGGGACAAGAGCAACACTGGGAAAAAATCCCATGTAAATATGTTTGGTAAACATTGATTTGAATCACTTATTAAAGTTCTAGTCGAATCAGGAGAGAGTCCCACCTGAATTTTTTTTTATTTAAAATTTTTTATTTTTGAACAACCTTACAAGATTAAAAAAAAATAGTATAAAATGTGTATATATTATGGATATTGCAATTATCCCCAGGAGTGCCCCCCAATTACCCTCCCTTATCCCTCCCTTCCCCTTCCCATTATAACTCTAAAAAAAGTATTAGATTGTAAAGCATTACCTCTTATCTGGATTTAAATCATGTTACTAGACCAACTATCTCATTGTCTAGGGTCTAGTCCCCACCTCCACAGATGAGTGGAGACAATCAACCCTTAGATCTCTGGGTTAAGCTTGTTTTACTCAGCATGATCTCTTCCATAGCCATCCATTTACCTTCAAAGGCTGCAATATCATTGTTTCTAATTGCTGTGTAAAATTCCATGGTATAAATGTACCAAGGTTTTTGGATCCATTCTTCCAGTGAGGGACATCTGGGTTGTTTCCATAGCCTAGCAATAGTAAATTGTGCTGCTATGAACATGGATATTGCTGTGTCACTGTAATGTGCTGATTCTAAGTCCCCTGGAAAGATACCCAGGAGTGGAATAGCAGGGTCATATGGTGGACTCATCCCTAATTTTTTAAGGATTCTCCATACTGCTTTCCAGAGGGGCTGTACCAGTCTGCAGGTCCACCAACAGTGTGTTAGTGTGCCTATCTCTCCACAGCCCCTCCAGCATCCATTATTGTTTATTTTCTTCATCTTTGCCATTCTGACTGGTGTAAGGTGATATCTTAATGTGGTTTTCATTTGCATTTCTCTGATTACTAGAGATTTAGAGCACATTCTCATGTATTCATTGGCTTGATCAATGTCCTCTGATGAGAAGTCTCTATTTAGCTCTTTGGCCCATT
>PVKS010049009.1:0-12161 GCA_004027875.1 Aplodontia rufa | reverse complement strand
ATAGATAAAAGCCCAGTGCAGCTTCCAAAATGGATATGAAACAAATTTAAGGAAATGAAAATGTATGATGCTTATGCCATTCACTAGCCAGCCTCTTTTCTATGAAAGGACACAACTATTCCTTTTTAGTTTAAAACATAAAAGTTTTTATTGCATTCTCAAGCCAAGGCAAAGATGTGATTTGAAACACATTAAACAAGAATGTGTACCACAGAGCATAATCTTTAAAGAGTTTGTTTCTCCAGCAATGTCTCCAATAAATTCTCATAGATTTCAATTTTAATATAATGAGAAAATATTGAGTCTACCTGATTTCATATATTTGTTAAATACAATTTGTATCCAGGGATGGTGGCACACACCTGTAATCCTAGCAACTCTGGAGGCTGAGGCAGGAAGTCACAAGTTTAAGGCCAACCTTAGCAACTTAGTGAGACCCTGTCTCAAAATAAGAAAGGAAAAAGAACTGGAGATATAGCCTGGTGGTAAAATGCCCTTGGGTTCTATTCCTAGTAATAACAACAATGAAAAAAAGTGTGGGGCAGGGGTTTGGAATGTAGCTCAGTAGTAGAGCATACCTGAGTTCAAACCCCAGTCCTGCAAAGGAAAAAAAATTGTGTGTGTGTGTATGTGTGTGTATACACATTACAAGAAAGATTGAAATAGAAAGAAAACCATCCATATTTTAAAGCAGAACTCAAAATATACTACATCTGTTGATGACTTCAAATTACTTTTAAATCTATAAAAATAAGATGGATTGGTGGATAGAGAGAAAGATGAATGGATAGGTAAATGAAAAAGCAAATAGAGTAAAATGTCAATTCTAGAATTTGGGTGGTGTGTATATAGATATATGATGCATAGTTCTTGCAACTTTTAGTATTTTAAAAGTTTTGATACTTTGCATGATAATCCTCAAATAGAGACTACTTATTATTCCACATGTCTGTAAGATTTTACTCTGAATCCACCTATATCTACCCATCTATCACCTGTACCACAGAATCTTCCAAAAACTGATTTAAAGGTACCTCTGGACAATGTATGCATATAAAGACTTTTCTCATTTTATTTAGAGCTATGCTTATGTGTATGTTATTCTTTTTCCAAACCAAATGGAAGTAATGATTATATGGAAGAATAAATCTAGAATGACACACTCCCTTTCCAGAAAGATGTTCAACTGGTACCTTTGGTGTACTCTAAGAACAATCTGCCACAACATAAATTATTTTAAAGAACATTAGCTTCAGGGCTGGGATATAGCTCAGTGCTTGCCTAGCATCAGCAAGGCTCTGAAGGCTCTGGGTTTGATCCCTGGCACTTCATAAATAAATACATACATACATTAATTAATTAAAGTATGTTAGCTTCTGAAATGTTTTAACTACCAAGTTTAGAGGAGGTAGTAGGGAAAAATAGAAAAAAAACTTTAAAATTAGGATATTGGGAACATAGAGAAGGATTATAATTAATCCCTACAGAAGACTGTGTTTCCCCCCAAATGAACAGAACAATACCTTTCATCCCACATGTACTTACAGCGTGTCATTTTTTGTTTTGTTTTAAAGAGAGAGGGAGAGAGGGAGACAAAGAGAAAGAGAGAATCAATTTTATTTTGTTTTTATTTTTAATCTAGCCTTTGTTTCTCCAACATTAAGTTGTGTACGTGGTGCTGGGGTTTGAACCCGGGTCCTTGAACATGCTAGGCAAGTGCTTTAACCACTTAGCCACCACTCTAGCACCTACAATATGTCTTTAACACTATCCCCATCAAGAGATGGGGTTCTGTGTGCCCTCCTCTTGAACCTGGGTGGGTTGTGACAATGGCAAAAGTGACATTGTGTGACTTTCAAGGCTCTGTTATAAAAGATAACACAGCTTCCACTTGGTTCTCTTGAGGTGCTCATTGTTTTTACCCAGTCAATTTGTTGAAAGGAAACTTATACTATGGAGAGGAATTATTAGGCAGTCCCAACTTCTGAGGCATGTGAGTGAGCCAATTTGTTAATTACATCCTTCTAGCCCTAGTCTGCACAAAAATTACCAATCTGCACAAAGCTCTTCTCAGGGGGCTGGAGTGGTGGCTCAGCAGTTATGGTGCTTGCCTAGCATGCATGAGGACGTGGATTGGAACCCCAGCACCACATACACAACTAAGTGTCAGAGAAACAAAGGCTAGTTGGAAAAATAAATAATCAATTTTCTCTCCCTCTCACTGTCCCTCTCTCTCTTAAAAAAAAAAAAAACTCTGCTCAGATTGCACGTTCATGATCAAAATAAACAACTGAAAGCCACTACATTTGAGGGATAGTTTGGTATGCAGTGATAGATTACTATATAATGCCTATGACAAAAAGTCATGTGACTCTGTATACATTGGCTTCTAGAGTCAAGAGAATAATTATATTACTGTTCCAGTAGGAGACAGAGATTTTCAAACCAATTGACAACTGTCAATGATCCAACTATTTCACCCCCCAAAAAAACTTATGTCAGTCTCTTGCCTGTGAAACGTTTTCTTCACAAGAATTGCTAGCAAATAGCCAGGTTGGTTTGAGCTCATCCATCCAACAAAGATTAATGAGTGCCTATTTTATAGAAAGCACTGTACTTATCACAGTGGAGATGCACAAAGGGAGCAGCCAATTATCATAAGTTATATTTTCCTGATTATTTCTCCTCCAAACTGCTCATAAACATAGACATAATCAAAAATTAATCACAAAAAATGAAGGAAAGAAAAGCCTGTTACTTTACTGATTCATAAATAGGGCAATCAACTTCTGAAAACATTGCATCAACTAACCAAATAAAAATAAAACTTAAGTTTATTTTCTCATAAATTACCTACACTGGTGTGAGATAAGAAATTTCAAGGCTTTGTGCAGAGGAGATTTCAATGTTTCTTGTCTACTTGCTGACTTCCAAACAAACGAGTATCTAAGTAGACATACCAGTTAAACGGTTGCAATATCTCAGGCTCCTTTGGAAATTTTATATATAATAAATGCATTTATACTAGGAAAGGGTCTAAGAAAGGTGTAGGCAATTGTGTTCATTTTAGTGGCCCCAGCCTCCTTATTATCTCCTTTCCTAGCTTTCATATCACCCAAGATTTAGTATCCTCAGTAATCTCCTACCCTCTTCCTTTCAAAAGTAATTCTAAGAACAATTACTTTTTTTAGAAAAGAATTACTTAGTAATTCTAAGAAAAATACTTGATGAATTCACTGAAGCCAGCCTATACTGTTAATGTGATATACGTAATCTTCCCTGGAAGTTGGCATTTTAACAGTGAAGTAACCAATTAATCAATAAAACAGAAACAAAACTTCTAGTTATAAAAATCAAACATTCAGTGAGACTACCAGCATTATTCATAGTAATCAAAAAAGTGCAAGCTGAATCTCTATCAATTGATGAATGAATAAACAAAATGTGGTATATCCCTACAATGAGATATTATTTGGCAATAAAAAGGAATCAAATCTTTTTTTTTTCATTTTTAGTGTTGGGGATAGAACTCAAGGTCTCACACATGCTGGGCAAATACTCTATCACCAAGCTATGTCCTCACCCCAGAAATAAAATCCTGATGCATCCTACAACATGAATCAACTATGACATTACACAAAATTAAAGAAGCCAGACACAAAAGAGCACATACTCTATGATCCCATGTACATGAAATTTCCAGAATAGGCAAATCCATAGAGATAGAGTTGATTGGTGTTTGCCTGGGGCTTGGGAGGGGGGTGGGAATGAAGACTGAACCTGATGAGGAATCAGAGCAGATGGAAGTAATAATGTAAGCAAGTATGCTTCTACTTTTTACTCAATTGATTAATATTTGTCATCCATTTTTATTTTAAGTACCATGTTAGACACCTTAGTGCACTACCTTGAACCCTCTTGTCATGTTTTGAATATGAGGTGTCCCCCAAAAGCTCAAGAGACACTGTGACAATGTGCAGAAGGGAAATTATTAGATTATGAGAGCTGTAAACATAACTAGTGGATTAATCCACTTGATGGATTAATAATTTGAAAGGACTATTCTACTGGGTGGTAGCTGTAGGCTGGTAGAGTGAGGTTGGAGGAAGTAGGTCTCTGGGGGTGTGCCCTTGGGACTTATGCCTCCTTGTCCCTCTGGCTTCTTCCTCTCTCTCTGCTTCCCAGCCTCCATAAGCTGAGTAGCTTTCCTTCGACAGTGGTGTTCTGCCTCATCTCAGGCCCAGAGCAGTGAAGGCAGCCAACCATGGACTGAACTTCTAAAATCATGAGCCAAAATAAACTTCTCCTCTTCTAAGTTATTTTTGTCAGATCTTTTGATCACAGCAATGGAGTGAAGGGCTTGTTACCCCTTGTGCCTTTTGCTAGGCACTTTCAGGAGGCGCCTCAGCTGCAGAGAGCCATCTGGCCAGGGTGACCTGCATCCAATGATCAACAGAAGCAAGGTGATAAAGGCCTGGCAATCTTGGCTCAACCCAGGCCAAAGCTCTAGAACTTCTCAGAGGCTGTTGTGAGGCCTGTATGGCAGCTGCCCACTCCTACTTCCCCTGCTTCCTTCCATAGTGGTTGACCCCAAGGTCACCTCCTAACAAACATTCTGTGTCCATCTCAGAGTCTACTTCCTGGAAAATCCAACCTGTGACAAGTCTCAATTCTTGTTTTATTTTTCCACTATGAATTCATCTCATTCAATAAAGAAAGGGGACTATTATTATAGAGGGAAACAAGGAGTGAAGGATGAGTGAAAAAGATGTTTTATAATTTAGTTAGATATTAACACAGAAAGCTAACTTTTCCACCAACCCACTAGTTAATTCTGCCTAAGATCATACCTAAAGTCACTACTCTCACAGGAATCTGCAAATGGAAAGGTCATCCTAACCTGTACCTTCATTGTAAAATTTTAATATTTGGCTGACACTTTAGGACTAGTGGCATTTTTGTGTCCTTCGTATAATCTTTCTCACTAGAGATATGCTGGTCACAGTAATAAGAACATTTCTCAACCATCTGTCTACCCAGTGACCCCCAGCTTTATTCAACTTGTCACCAGAGGGATTCCTTATAGTTCTTAAGGTCAAACTCAGGGAAAGCCAAAGTTCCACCATTCTTCCAAAACACACTAAATTTTAATATGTTAAGTGGTCTCTTCTGAAAACAAGAGTAGCAAGAATAAACAGTGACCATGTACTGCTCCAGAATGCACCAGGGAAGAAATTGCTGGGGGCTTTCATGGGTTCTGGTAGGAAAGAAAGCAGGTGGGCCATCACTGGGTGCAGGTGCAGAAACAACAAGTGGTTGCAAGGTACCCCAGGCCCCATAAGATACCCCATCACAACTTCCTTCTGTTTCCCAGGACCTCCAGCCTATTCCTAGCGCATTCCTGATCACTTACCATTTTGCATACCTCTGCACCTGGTCCCAGAAGCTTCCATTTTTACCTTAGTGTTAGAAAAGTGACCCTGTTCATTGCCCTACAGTGTGTAGGGAAAGATAGGGTAGTCCAGAGAGGGAGAAATCCCCAGCATTCCAAGTCAGCACCTTCAACACATTTTCTTCCAGGAACACTGTTGTCATAAACCATGTCTGGGCTCTATTATACTACTAAGCTTCTGGGACATCTATTAAATTTGCTTTTTCAGCCCTACCTGGACCTTAAATCAACCTCCACAACCCTGTTTCTGAGAGAAAATGCCATTGATTTAAAAATAAAATTGGAACAAATCCTCTTTGTAAATGGAAACCTCTCTTGTTTTCCCTCCTCTTCTTCCTCCTTCTTTCTCTCTCTCTCTATGTATACATATACATGCAAACAAACACACATATAAGGTATTATTATAATCTTACAATTTTTAAAAAATATGAGTTTCAGGGCTGGAGTGGTTTCTCAGTGGTTAGAGCACTTGCCTGGCATGCACAAGGATGTCAGTTTGAACCCCAGCACCATGTACACAGCAAAATGTTGCAGCAATGATGCCCACATGAAAAACTAAATAAAACTGATTCTCTTTCTCTCTCATTGTCTCCCTCTCTCTCTCTTAAAAATATGAGTTTCAGATATGTGTATTAAATTTCTTCATCTATTAATTGAATTGTGGCAAGTTTCTATAGACTGTGAGAATATAGAATGTGGGAAAGCTATGTGTGGCACCATCCCTGATGTTCCATATTACGATTTTGTATGCATATCCTCAGCTTTGCCACAAACTCTGCTGCTCACTGGGTGACCCTAGACAAGTACCTTCACCTTTTAAAATCTTGATTTCTTCATAACTGTTCCTTTCTTAGATTAGTTAGAGTTCAAGAGGTATCAGATTTTTTTAAAAGAGAGAGGGACAGTGAGAGAGAGAGAGAGAGAGAGAGAATCAGTTTTATTTAGTTTTTCATGTGTTTTTTGTTGTTCCAACACTTCCTTGTGTACGTGGTGCTGGGGTTTGAACCCACATCCTCACGCATGCCTGGCAAGCGCCATAACTGCCAAGCCACCACTCCAGCCCCTGAGGTATCAGGTTTTGTTACCATAATTCAATTTCCACTGAAATGGATGCAAACAGGCCTACATTTACTCAGTAACTAAAAGGCTCCTCTGCCTCTATTGCATATTAAATATGATTCTAAAATGTTTCTCTTAACATGTCAAATTGGGGAAAGACTTAGTCAGACTTAAACAATTTGAGGGAACAATGGTGCTAAATTGACACCATCTGGGAAATCCTCTGTCTATATTTCATTTTATTCACTTTTTTTCAGTTTGTCCTGTTGAAAGAATCTGGTTATAATAGTATCTGTTCCTCAGATACCTGAGTGATAGCAATGTGTGAAGCATGATCAGTACCCTGATTGTGTACCCTCTTTCCAATTCTGTGCACTTTTCTTCTTTTGTGACATACAGAGAAACCAGCACCCTACCTAACCCAGTCTACATATTGAAAGTCATGTACACAGCATTTTGGTCTCCAAAAGTAACTATAGTAGTGTCTCTGAGAGAATGCCAACACAGGCCCAATTTGTAACTCCCACAATACATCAGAGTCCATTTTCTCTTTCTCATCACTTGTAATAACTTTCTCACCCTGAAAGTGCCATGAAACAGTCAATCCCTCATTCTCTGCTTATAATTATAAAATTTCCCTGCAACAACTAACTTTCAAGATTTTCTTGCTTTTTCAATGTCTCACCTAATTTACTCTCCTTTCCCTTATCTTATTAAGGGACATTCTCCATCCCTTCTCTTTATTACAGAGATGACCCCCAAATTTTTCATAGGAAAAATTTTGGACTCTTTTGGACTGAACTGTGTTACCCCAAAATTTGCATATTGAGACTTTAATCCTTAATGTGGCTGTATTCGAAGATTGAGTCTTTACAGAGGTAATTAAGATTATGTGGTAGGGCTCCAATCCAATATAACCGGTGCCCTTTTCAGAAGAGCATGAGACACCAGGGGTTTGCACGGATGGAGAAAAGGTCACGTGTGGACACACAAGAAGGAGACCATCTATAAACCAAGTAGAGGGGTCTCAAAAGAAATGAAACCTGGGTCTGGAGCAGTGGCTCAGAGGTTATGGTTCTTGCCTGACATGCACGAGGATGAGGGTTCAAACCCCAGCACCACGTACACAACAAAGTGATGGAGCAGCGAAAGCCACAATGAAAAACTAAACAAAATTGACTGTTTCTCTCACTCTCACTGTCCCTCTCTCTTTCTCTCTTAAAAAAAAAAAAGAAGGCTTTTCGATCCCAAAACTAAGCAAACCTATCTTTGCCGTCCTGTGCCTCTATGTTTGTACTTCATGTTACTTTCCTATGCTCCATGAAAGAAATGCATGCTTGCAGTGAAGGCCATTTCCCTGTAAGAATTAACAGCTGGTATCTGTACTGACAACATTGTGTCCAAGTGAGAGTGGGAGATGCTCTTCCACTGCATTCATCTTCTTGGGATGCTATAAAAAGGTACCACATACTCAGCACCTTAAAAACAAAACTTTGTTGTCTTGCAGTTCTCGAGGGTAGAAATCTGGGCTCAAGGTGAGGTCAGTGTTGGTTTCTTCCAAGGACAGTGAGAAAGAATCTGTGCCATGCCTGTCTTGTAGCGTCTTGTAGTTTTCTGGAAATTTGGCATTTCTTGGCATGTAGACACATCACTCGTCTCTGCCTTCATCTTGCCCTGAGTCCATGTTGGTGTAAATGTATCCTTTTTACAAAGATACCAGTCATGTTATATTAGGGCTCACCCTACTCTATTACAACCTCATCCTAACTAATTACATTTGCAATGACAAATTTTCAAATGAGGTCACATTCTGAGGGATCAGGAGCTAGGACTTCAACACGTGAATTTCAGGTGACACAATTCAACCCATAACCCTACTTTGCACAAAGTATACTTAAAGTTTCCCAGAGCAGTTTAAGCCCCTTTGCCTCTCCCTATTCCTTCACAGGAGTTGAAGATGAAAGGGGAAAAGGCAGAAAAAACAGTGGTACAGAGGCCATATCATTTTAAGAAAGGATTTGTGAACATATTGTCTCTGTATCTCAATTTTCTCAGTAGTGCTCTGAAGGGGCTGGGGAGCATGAAGTTGCTCATAACACTTCTTACTCCAACATTCTCTAGTTTCTAAAGTATTTCCATTTCACTGATGAAAGGAAGTGGAAACTTCAAAAGGAGGATTATTTTTTTAAAAGAGAGAGAGGGACAGTGAGAGAGAGAGAGAGAGAGAGAGAGAGAGAGAGAGTGCACTTTCATTGCTCCCACATTTTGCTGTGTACGTGGTGCTAAGGTTGGAACCTGTGTCCTGGAGCATGCCAGGCAAGTACTGTAACCACTGAGCCACTGCTCCAGCCCCCAGAGGGGGATTATTACCCTGAGATCTAGGTTTATTCCCAGGGGGGACCCAGGATTGCTCCAAATTATTTACAAATGATGGAGAATTTGCGTACCCCTATGCCTTGCTTAGGGAAAAATCCATATTTTTCACCCAATTTTCAGAGGCCAGTCCTCAGTCCTCCCGAGTTTCAACCTGTGGTAGTGAGACTAAAAGAGAGAGAGGGACAGTGAGAGAGCAATTGATCAAGAGAGAGAATTAATTTTATTTAGTTTTTTCCTGTGGCTTTCATTGCTCCATATTTTTCTGTGTACGTGGTGCTGGGGTTTGAACCAGGGTCTTTGCGCATTCCAGGCAAGTGCTGTAACCACTGAGCCAGCACTTCAGCCCCTTAAAATTTTTTTTTCTAAAATTAACAACAAAAACAAATTATACTCCAGGTGAGTTCAATAGCTCATTTAGCTATTCAGAAGTTCCTCTTGAATCCAAGTACTGGATTGACTCACTTGAGTTAAGTGGATTTGTTAATTCCTGTTTCAGAAATATGTGTGTACAATACCAATGCATATTTTTTTATCAGTTCATGCATGAAAATTTTAAGGATTCAGTGAAGGATCAATTTAAGTAATGATAGGTTTGGCATAATGACTTTCTCAGCTAATTACTGTTAATTGCTATTTAAGAAAAATTTTATTATATATGTATACATATATATATATACACACACACATACATGTTTTAATAAAAGAAAGGTGAACTGATTCCCTTGGTACTCGTGATTTAAATCCTTCCCACCTGTTTCAGCTCCTGTCAGCCATAAAAGATTCCTTTCCTTTCCAGTTTTTGAATGTGCATCAATTCTTTCCTTTATATTTCAGCCCCATACAGGTCTTCACTATCCTGGATAAATCTTTCACTGCCTCTTCTAGTTTCCACACCATTTCTTTCTGTTCATCATTACTTCACTTCTTCTTTTTTTAAGAGAAAGGGACAGTGAAAAAGAGGGAGAGAGAGAGAATCAATTTTATTTAGTTCTTCATGAGGCTTTGTTGCTCTGATACTTGGTTGTGTATGTGGTGCTGGGGTTCAAATCCGTGTCCCAGTGCATGCAAGGCAAGCACTGCAATCACTGAGCCACCACTCATTGTAAAACACAGTAGACACTGAGTTCGGGTCCCCGAATGTTCAGCAAAATGTTTTGGGGTCAGCAGAGATGGCTCATGGTTTGGATATGAGGGGTCCCCCCAAAAGCTCATTTCTTCACTTCTTGAACACATGGTCACTAAAACCAGCTTTTTTGCCAAAAATACCATGGTGCAGATAGAATGAAAATATGGAGGCAAACCAAGAGAACCATGTAGAGCCAGTGGGGCTGCAAAATCTTATTCAACTCAATAAATACCAGGCCCCTGGTACAGAAATTGAATCAGATGTAGCAGTTTCAGTAATTTGCCTTAAAGTCACAGGTAGTAATTGAAGGAGTCCACATTGAAACTCAGGTGTCTGACTCCAGAATGTCCTTTCCAGAATTATTTGATGACCAATGGAGGGTCAAGAAATGTGCTGAGGGGTTGCAATGGATGACACAATTATTTGGGTCATTTCAAGATAGATGAGAAATGAAAGAACTGGCAAAATGGCAGCTTCCTGAGAGAAATAAAAATTGGCAAAGATACAAGATCCTGGGCAAGTTCTACTGGCCAGAGCCTAGAGAAAGCTGGAGATCATTAGCTGGGTGGGCAAGCAGTTGCCGAAGGACCATGAAAACTTGGCTATCCTCTTGTGCTGGGAAGCATGGTCCTCTTGATGTACTTCTCGTTTTCTTTTTCCTGGTTCCTTGTACCTTCTTGCTCTTTATTCTCCAAAAGAAGGACTTTGGTGCAGCCTTTTGTCTCTTAATCATTCATTTCCAAAAGCATGTAGCATTCAAATTTAAGTTGGTAGCTCTGATTTGCCTCCCAAGCCTTCAGTCGCAAATCTCCTGCTTAACAGACTATTTAGATGGCAATTTAGGCTCAAAATGTACATAAATGAACTTCTCCAAGCTACCTGCTCTTCTCAAGGCTACTTATTGTCCTTAAGGACACCACTGTTCTCCTAACCCTTGGAGCCCTCTGGAATTTCTCCTTAGTCTTCTAAATGTAACAGTTGTCAACTTCTGCCAGTGATTCCCAAGTTTTTTGTTTTATTTTTGTTTTTTCATTTCTTCCTGTATTTTCACTCCTGGAGCAATCATCCTCTTTCAGGGCCTTACCTCCACACATTTCCAATAATGGCTTTAGCTTCCAAATAGTTTCTCCCGTCTCCAGCTCTCTCTCCCCTTCAGTCCATCAGTGTGGAGTTGCAAAGCTAATCTGCCTAAATCACAGCTTGGATCGTGTCACTGCTTAGCTAAGAAAAGCTTTATGACTGCCCACACTCTACAAAGAAAGATGCAGGCTCCTCATGGAACTTTGGAGGCTTTTTGGAGGCTGCTCTTTGCCTGGTGGACAGGGGGACTAGCAGAACAAGGCCAGTGGGGAGAAGTTCCAAGCTTAACAGAAGTCCTGCTCCATCCAATGCTCCATCAGAAGCCATTTCAGCTGACCCCCAAACACTTTGCTCAACATTCAGGGTCCCTGAACTCTGGGTCCACTGTGCTTTGCAAGATTCAATTTACACAATGCAAATTCTAGCCAGCCTCTATGACCCCATTCCGTTCCAACTCTTTCTCGAAGCTTTCCCAGGATCTCTAGCCCAGAGTTCATTCTCTCTTCTGAATGTTTCCATAGCAGTTTATTTTAAAATGCCATTCATTTAAGGATCAATACTCTATAGCCATCACGAGATTTCTTGCACTGGTACGTCAAATTGTCAATTTTCTCTACATCTTTGTATGTTCAGTGCCAAGCAATCACTGATATGTCATTGTTATGATTTGGATACTAGGGATCTCCCCAAAAGCTCCTGCATTAATGTAGGAATGTTTGGGGGTAAAATTAGTGGATGATGAGGGCTGAAATCTAATCAGTCCATCCTAGTTTTAAAGGAATGACTATGCCATAACTGTAGGCAGGTGGGGCATCACTGGGCAGAGGTGGGTTACTGGGAGCATGCTCTGGAAGGGTGCATCTTCCTTGTGGCCCCTTCCCTGGGGCCCATTCCTATCCTTGCCACGAGATGAGCAGCTTTTCTTGCCAGGGCCTTACCCCATGATTTCCTGACTTACCCTGGGCCCAGACCAATGAAGTTGGCTATCTATGTACTGAGACCTTTGAAACCATGAGCCCCAAATAAACTTGTCTGGAACTCTTGAAGATGGACTAAATGTGTTTCGCA